>APFE030251727.1:4953-59144 GCA_000404065.3 Pinus taeda
TTTTTACAAATAAATGAAAAATGACCTTGGCTTTAAAAACAAGGTTTTTAAATCCAAGGTGAAGATTAACTGTACCAAATAAAAATTTAGAAGAAACACCTTTACAATCATCCCTCTGGCTTACTGAACACTCATTGACTTTCAAACACATGACCTTGTAACATTTTTAACCAAAACCCTAGACCTAGGAAATTGACCTCAAGAGAAGACAAGACAAGCTTGAAAGAGATTTAATGACTGAAATGACTAAACCAGCAATGCCGAGAGAGGTATAAACACATCAGCTCCTCCATCAGGGTTATGGCATGCCTAACGGGATGTAAAAATTGACAGTGATGAGACACCTACCTATGAAAAATGCAAAGAGTTTTGATCACTGATGGAGGGCTCATGACCGACTCTAACATTGGCTCCAATGGGGATGGTAGCTCCTTGGAGGTGCCAAGAACCTTAGACTTCTGGGAGAGCAGACCAGTGTTTCATTCTTTGGGCAATGGAGTCAACTTCTACACATGTGACCAAACTGAAACGACTTTATTTGACTTGGACATTTGACTGAAATTCTAGACTAACTTTGACACTTACTCACTTACTTTATGCAGAAAATAAACTGACTGAAACAACTTGCAAAACTCACACCAACTAATCACCATTTTCATAATTATAGCCTTCACCGCAGGCCCCAAACTAAAGATGGGAGATCAGTTTCACACTTGCTGGCAGAATGAAAATAAAATGGTAATTACAATGAGAGTGATTTAGAGCAGAAAATGCTCAAGTATAATACCTTTTGAGTAGCCGGCCATTCACCGACCGACCAAGACATTCATCACCGTTCATTTCTTTGACAAGAAAAGCATTAGGACCGCGATATGCTGCAATTTTGTAAGGACCTTTCCACAAGTTGTCAAATTTTCCATGTTTCCCTTTGTCTTCATTGCGGGCATCCCATCTCAAAACAACATCATCAATCTGAAACTCATCTGATTTGGCCCTTTTGTCATAGATTTTCTTTATGCGCTCCTGCAACTCAAGGGAATTTTGATGAACCTCTGCTCGTGTCTGTTGTAAATGAATCATTTGACTGATCCGCCATTGCATAGGATCCTCCTCACCATCAGCTTCTTGAAACAGCTTGGCTACTGGAACACTAAGTGAGGTAGGAAACACTAGATCTACTCCATAAACCAGTTCAAAAGGTGACATACCAATTGACTTCTTTTGACTTACCCGATCAGCCCATAATGCATTCATTAACTTCTTGTGCCAGCTCTTCTTATTTATTTCCAACAATTTCTTTATGATGTTTACTAGAGATTTATTTGAAGATTCAGCCAGCCCATTACCTTGCGGATGGTAGGCGGTCGAATGGCCCAAGCTGATGTTATATTTATAGTAAAAATCAACCATTTTCTTCGATTTGAATGCTGTTGCATTATCTGTAATCAACTTATGTGGACAGCCGAAACGTGACAAGATATTACTTTAAACAAAAGAGATAATTACCGAGTCCGTGACTTGCCAGGTGGGAATGGATTCAATCCACTTCGTGAAGTAATCTGTGGCAGTCAAGATCCATCGATGCTGCCCTGAAGATGCTGGGTGGATTTCGCCAATAAAATCCAAGCCCCATTGCTGAAATGGTGCGCTGATTTCAACGGGTTTGAGAGGCAATGGCTGTAATTTCTGCTTTCCTTGAAATATTTGACATTCATGACAGCTCTTTACCGCTTTATACACATCAGAAAATAAAGAAGGCCAATAGAAACCAGCTCTCAAGATCTTATTAGTGGTAGTCTTCCAAAATAAGTGACCCCCACAGTCACCTTTATGAAAATCTTCCACTGTTGTTTTAGCTTCCTCTTCGACCAGACAGTTCAGCAATATGCCACCGGGATCTTTCCAATAAAGTGCAGATTTGATAATAAAAAATTTAGCAGCCTTTAGTTTCAATGTTCTAGCTTTGTTTCTAGGCATTCCAGGGGGTGAACACAAATTTTGAAGCACATAAACTATATCAGCATACCATGGAGAAGACACAAAGATATCGGATACCTGTAGAACTGAATTTTCTTCATCTTCATCAGACAAGGCATCAATTAAATTGATTACAAGGAGGTGAAGATTTGTTTCATCCATCAACTTAGCAAGACCTTAACCTTTAATCAACTTGGTAGGCTTAATTTCTACATCATACTCTAATAGTGCAGCGATCCATTTACCCCTTCTTCCTTCCGGTTCCGTTTGTACTAAAACATCCTTCACAGCTGCATTGGGAACATATGCTAAAATATGAGAATTCAATATGTATACCCGGAAATCTTTCAAAGCTTTGATCAGCGCCAATGCTTGCTTTTCAATGATATTATAATTTAGTGCTCCGTCTCTTATGATGCGGCTGAAAAAAGCTATGGGCCTCTCAACTCCATCTCTCTTTTGCATCAACACGGCTGCCAACGTATACTCGGAAGCAAATGAAAACAAAATAAAATCGTGTGTGTAATCTGGTCTGATCAAAGTTGGGGCTGAAGATAAGATTACCTTTATCAAATTAAAAGACTTCACCGCCTGTTCGGTCCATTTGAATTCGATGTCCTTCTTGAGCATATTGGTCATCTCTCTAAGATGTTCGGCAAGATTGGGGATGAAGCGACGCAGAAAATTTAATTTACCATTGAAGGACTGAATTTCTTTTTGCTACGGGGCTGCTCCAATTGCTTAATTGCTTCCACTCGTGCAGGATCTATACGAATGCCATCTTTAGAAATGATGTGACCCAGCAGCTTGCCTTCGCTCATAGCGAAAAGACTCTTCTTCGGATTCAATGAGATGCCATACTTTCTGCACTTCTGAAACACCTTAGTCAAATGAAACAAATGGTCTTCATGAGATTTAGAAAACACGGTCAGATCATCAAGGTAAACAACTAAAAAGACATCCTTCTCATTTGCAAAGGCCATGTCCATTGCCCGCTGAAATGTGGCACCTGCGTTCTTCAATCCAAACGACATTTTGGCATAATGAAATGTACCCCATGGAGTAGTAAATGCTGTCTTGTCACGGTCATCTTCGTGCACCAAAATCTGATTATACCCAGAGTAACCATCAAGCAATGACATCCTTGATGCCCCCACTACCCGCTGCAATATGTGTTCCATTTTTGGCAGCGAACAATTGTCTTTTAATGACACCTTGTTCAAATTTCTAAAGTCTATGCACAAGCGAATCTCGCCGGTCTTCTTTCTCATGAGCACTATGTTAGAAATCCAATCAGAAAACCGGATTGGCACTATGATTCCCGACTTATACAACCTGTTAACTTCCTTCTCAATCAATGGCAACAATTTAGGATTAATTCTTCTCAACTTTTGTCGGAAAGGCTTTTGATTTGGCTTTATGGGAATGGTATGTTGAATGATACTTGTGTCATAAGTTTTCAAATCTGAATAGTCCCATGCAAAAACATTAGAAAATGTAGACAATAATCTGATATACTCTTTCTTTACCTTAGGCGGCAACGCTTTTGAAAGTTTCACCAACTTTGGATTTTCAGCTATCCCAAGATTGACATCTTCAACTCCTTCATCTGTTGGCCTCAAAGTTGGCTTGTGGGCCACATCATCTTGATCAAACAATTCTTCCAAAGGAATCAATCCTTTAGGAATGTAATTGTCCTTGAGCTGCAACACATCCATCTGATTTACTCCTTCAGCTTCCGTGTCTATTGAAATGTCTTCGAATTTACCCTCAATTTGCAGAAAATCTTTGATTTCTTCGTCATCTTGGAAAACTTGCCAACACCTTTGATTATCTAGAATTGTAGGATGATGCTCACATATATCTCAAACTTATTGCTAGAATTCATAGGTATTTTTAGATTACTTGCTGCCGTAGCCATATACCGCTATCTTCTTTGCCTTCAACTTCTGAAGGATTTTCAGACCAGCAATAAGAGCTTCGTATTCTGCCTCATTATTTGAACAATCAAATGCCAATTTGTAAGAACATACCCGTACCTTGCTTGGAACTTGTTTTTGGACTGAAAATGGGCTTCAAATCCACACACCTATACCTGCACCATCGCTGCCCACTGCACCGTCAAAATCCATGGTCCAAAGACCATCCTCATCATCTTCTAAGTGCTGAAAATCTGATTTTGATGCATGCTCTGTTTGCTGCCCGTTTGTTTCAGCAATTGGCCTTATGACAACAGACCTTTCTTCACTTTCCTTTCTCAAAACTTCTCTGAAATTTTCTGAAATGTCTGGTATATCTTCTACTTGAACTAATTGACTATCTACCTCATTGAAATTTTCCGTAAACAAAACAAAAGATTCTAAATATGTTTGTACATAATTTACAGGATGATTGACGGGCTTTTCCTTACTAGTAATCATGTATTTCATCTTTTGTTCCCGATATAACTTCCTCATTTGACCAAAAACTAGAATTGTGGCATATGAAAAATCAAGCTGAAGTGTACCTTTGAGCTTGGGTCCCCATGATCTTGACAACAACATGCCAAACCGCAGAGGTATATCCGCAACCACCACGTCCATCAAAACATTCTTTGCTGGAATTTGATCTAGACTCACCACCAAGTCTTTGATCAAGCCAATACATCTTACCCGGCTGGAATCAAACGAATACAAATCATGATAGTTCCTTGTGATGTCAAGTCCCAGCTTCTCCATGATCGTTTTCGGCATCAAATTATGTGAGGCTCCCGAATCAAACATGGCATTGTGCAACACAAACTCATGCAATCGCAAACTGATATAGAATGGAGAAACATCACTTTCAGGAGACTCACCATTTAAAGCTGGCCAAAAAATCAATTCCGGCTAATCATCTTGTACATTCACCGTTTCTAGCATTGGATCAAAATTCAACATCTTAGAGAGCTGGCCTCGGTAGACGCTATTCTTCATGATTTCTGTCAAAGGAATGGGCACTTTCAACTTTGCGATCTCATTCTCCAAACTAAAAACTGAACCCTTCTCACCTTCTTTAGCCAGATTATCTCTTTTTTCAGCTTTATCCTTTGGTGCATTTGATGGCTGATCTATCTTGGGTGCTGGTGATGATTGACTCGTTGAAGGACTGACAATGTCTTTCCCTTTTGAGGAAACCGAATCATTCTTTGCTGCAATATCTTTCTTTTTCTGCATGAGATTTATAGGAATAGCTCGGTTTCTCAATTGCCTTTGCTGACCTTGCTGAGCTGATAAAGCATTCAAATACCCTCTTTGATACTCTTCGGATTCTTCTTCAAATATTGCATCGTTTGACAAAATATAGTGCTCATCTTGGGGAAAAATGGAATTACTCACCAATTCATCTTCTTCTGTAATATATGTGGGCACATCATCAGGAGTGAAGAAGTGATTCTCCTCGCCAACATTATCACCTTCATCTTCCGATTCTTGGCTAAAAAATTTTTGCTGAAAAGGTGGTTTCATTTGCTGCTGAACTGCTGCTTCTTGTGCCTTCGTTTCACGCTGCTTGATCCTATATTGTTGTTGTTGTTGACCTCTGAAATTGGGATTTCGAATCTGAGGCTCAGGCTTGCCAAGACTAACATTTTCAACTGCCCTTTTTAACTGTTCAACCTGTTGAATAAGTTGAGTTGAGGTGGATGCTTCCTCTTTGATTGTGACTCCTTTCTCGGCCTTCATTCTTTCTCTTTTATCATTCAAATTTGCCTCAACGCTGACAGCAATTTTCTGCATCTCCTCCAAAGTAGGTGGATCTCTGTCTCTTAATGAGTAAGCCATCTCCGGATCGAAACCATCCAGGAACTTAAGAAGTGTTGATTTTCTAGATGGCTTCAAATCATCGGGAATAGCATTATAAACTGTATTGAACCTGATTATGTAATCTTGAACAGACTCACCCAGATTACGCTTGAGGTTGTTATATTCGGCATTGATTTGTAGCGGATCTTTTCTTATTTCCCAATGGTCTAAAAACTGCCTTTGTAGTACATCCAAGGAAGTAATGCTTCCGGCTGTCAATCCTTTGAACCATTTTCTAACTTCTCCAGCAAATGTTTGCACGAACAACCGCATGGTAACATCTTCTTCATCTAACTCATATAAATCAAAGAATGTGGTCATCTTGTCGATATGTTGCTGAGCGGTAATACTTTGGGGAGTGGCATCGAACCTAGGGATTTTACTTTGATAATCAGCTGGCATATCATGAAGACTTGCAGGCAAAACCAGTGGGGCAAACCGGGCAGCCATTGCTCTAGGAGGGGGAGTAGGATGGGTATGAGGAGGAGGAGCTGTGATAGCAGGGATTATAATAACAGGGGGTGTAGTTTGAGGAGTTGGGGGAGTCGGAGGAGTAGGAGAAGTGGGAGGAGAACCAACTGTGGATTCAGGATAGGTGATTATAGGAGAGACTGAAACAAATGGAGGAAAAGATACTTCGTGAGCCGTGATAGTAGATCCAATGTGATCAAAGATATTCTCAACAAAATCAGCAAGGTTAGTAGCTTGAATATGTGTCTGGAGATGTCTTAAGATGAAATTTTCAACCAATTTGTTATGTCTCTCAAACTCAATAGCAGCAGCAAAATCAGGGTCGGGAACTAGAGAATCAAGTGCACTTTCTGATTTGGCTTTAAACAAGGACAACTCAAAACTTTCGTCAAAGTCTAGATCTTCGAAATACTTGATAATAGCTGGAGATGAATGAGATTTGAAAATAAACCTTGGATCAGTAGCCAGCTTTTTTTTCTCAAGAATACTAGGAAAGAAAAACCATTCAGCCTATGAAAACTCTCAACCTATCATCCGCGGCTCAAAGTTAACAATTATACTGGGATAAAGTGCCAATGAGGCGCTACTTTCACAAGCTCACGGAGATCGACTGAAGCAGCATTTATCTACTAACGCTGATGTAAAACAAGAGCGTGTTCGAAGGCTACCTGGCGTATCTTCAGACTCCGTCTAAGACATATGAAACACACACGTCAATGAGCAAATGATAAGTTTGTTCTCCCCAGTATGGTCGCCAGTATGTTAGCGCTTGAAATTTCACCTCAGGCTGAGACAGGTAAACCTCAAGGCTACATCAAACCATTTAGCCTCGTAAAGCTAGCCCTACGGGCAAGAGAAGGCTCTCTCCGGTATTTCTCATAAAATCTCCAATAGATGAGAAGACCAATAAGGTAACACTGATATTAGGCTAGTAAACTGATCAAAAGGGTTGATTTTGGGGTTTTTGGGTTTTTGGTGGCAAATTGAGGAGAGGGAAATTTTGGGTGCGTGGATGGGACACAGTTTCTGCAGGGGGTTCCTTGGGGCGAGGTAGGCGACAGTGTTAATGCCTTTAACTGAAGTGAATGGCCAGGAATGAAACAAAGAGAGCTAAAGAGAGCAAACAATAACTTTGAATTCTCTTTAGACAGTAGAAAACATTGAAATTAAACAAACTTAAAAGCAGAGCATGGCAAGCATGAATTCTTACTTTAACACTTCATTTGTTTAATGTGCAGAAGTAAAGAAAGGAAATGAATCACATAACAAAGATTACAAGAACATTGAAAAACACACCATCAACACATGAGTCCACAAGAATCCCAAAGAGGACTGCAAAACCCTGGTCTTCCTTAGCCAAAAATTGCAGAGATACAGTGAAATAATACAATGATAGCTTCTCCCTCAAGAGTCCAACCATGAAAATGAGTATGAAAGTACATAATATAAATGATCTAACCTCTTTCCCTGCCTCTAGGGGTCGAGCTCACTATCCTAGGAGCTGTTTCAACCACTTCTAAACTTAGCACTACAAACTAGGCAGTCAAAACAACTTGCCTCTATAAACTTGGAAACCAATTCATTCATTTAATTTTTACCCCTTTCATGAATGAATCTTCTAGAAGAGTTACATAAGGGTAAAAGTGTCTAAAAAGTACCATAATTACATCAAAGAGAATCATCATTCACCTCAAAAAGTCAACCTGAGTCAAATCTGCGTTTTTTGGGCTGTACAGTGCATTTCTGGACAATTCTGCCTGACGGGTCGCGCCCCCCTGCCTGACGAGTCGCGCCCCTTTGGAGCCATGTTTGGGGCACTTGCAGGTGGCCAAATTGAGCAAAAGTGGGCTTGTTGGAAAGGTCTGTGAGTCTACTTTCCAACCAAACTGGAATTTTTGAATTTGGAGTTCATTTGCCCTATCAAAAATCAATTCTCCCAAGACAGCTTTCTACAGTTCAAAAAAGTGGCAGCAAGTCAAATTTTGCATGTTTTTTTACTTTCTGGAGGCCCAAAACTTCACCAAATCTCTAGTCCTTTGATGAGCATGTGTAACTTTGCATGACAAATCTGGAAATGCTGAGTTTTTGCAAAATGGAGTTGACGGGATGAAGGGTCTCACGGGGGGTGAGACCCGCTAATGGAGAAAACCTGTAAATTGCCTAAAAAAACCAAAATTTACCCAAAATGCTCAAAATTTCTTGGGATTTGTGCTGTGGCTGAGCTATTTAGTGCTATGCTCCTTCAAGGAAGCCTCAGCCAAGATACGGAGGGGATCGGGCCTCTTTCTCCGTTTTAATGCCTTTGCCAACCGCCTTTGAAGCACCTTCATCTTTGCTTTGCACACGTGCATTCTCGCCCAATAATGGTTCTTCATGTTTCTCACCAATTTCTTATCTTGGTTGGCCTTAGTCAACAGCCTCTCTAAATGAGCATTGTCCCAAATAAGCATAGATTCTCAATCTATGGGTCTCAAGTCACTGGGTCTCCTACGAGCCAATTCCCGGTCTTCACGAATCTTCTGCAGCTCATATAGCTTGTGCTCATCTTCCAACTGTTTGTTTCGCTGCTCTAAATAGTTAATTATCCATTTTGCCATCAACAATTTCGTGTGCAGCGACTCATTCTCGGTCCTTTGCTCTCGGATGATATCCTTGAGCTCTGTGCTAGGAGAACCGGCGTCAAGATCAATAACTGGATCACCTGACAATCTCTCCTCAATCATGGGCTGCTTGCCCCTCTCTGATACCCGTGCTGCTGTCGGAAACGAGGCCCCTTCCACCTGGTGTGGAGATAACACTCACGGTGCTGATGAAGAAGGCGAGACCCCTTCCACCTGGCGTGGAGAAAGTACTCGTCGAGCTGCTGCAAATAAGGCCCTTGGGCCTCTCTGATAGGTGACCTGAGGTAAAGAGCTGACATGTCTAGTAACAGGGATGTCATACTGATGTGATGGTCCTCCCTCCTCGTGAACAACCTCAGGATGTGGCGGTGATGGTACTGTGAAAAACTCATGAGAGATGAACTCCTCCCATGAGATGCCCTGCTGAGTCAACTGATGCAATACTACTAGCTGAATCAAACCATGATGATAAAGGCTCCTGTACTGCTGTGTCAGGGTCTTCCTCTGCAACGTGGGCACATTCCTCTAAATGTTCTGAAAGAAGAAAACCGGGATGTTCATCATCCTCACTCGGGTGAAATGCATCAAGAGGCGAATGTGATATGAGTACACCAGTGAAAATCTGCCCTCACAAGTAAAATAATGCATAATGAGCTTCACCATGGGAGCATACTCGCTTCTGAGAAACTTGAATGGAAACACCCCTGCCATATGTCTCATGAATGATGGCCGAACATAAGGCTCAAAGAAAACAAAATCTAACAACTTGCGCTTATTCCACACCTCACCAACATTAGGTATCCCTGTAGCCTATGAGATCACCTCGGGTGTCAAAATAAAGTTTACCCCTGCAAGGTTGACATGTCCATCATGCAAATGTAAAACAAAAAGGCGGGCCAAATCTCGGTGGTGTTGAATCCGAGAGATCCTCTCGCAAAATTCGTAGCAAGACATATACTGAAAACATGATACGGCAAGAGGACAAGCTTGTAACTCTATCAAAGAAGTGGGCTCCTCTCGCTTATGATGTCCACCCTTACCACTCCTACGTGGCTGCCTCTGTTCCTCAATTTCTGCTGATGATTGGTCATCACTTTGCTCCTAAGTTTCGGTTTCTGACATAGTTTAGGAGCAAAGTGGACAAACTGGACTGTTGTTTCTACCTGTAAAAAGTGCTGAATTTTATGTTGTTTCAAGGGGACAAGGACATGAGGGAAATGTTAGGGGAGGGATCTTCTTACAAGGAATTAGGAATATAGGAACATAACAGGGAATTTAAGGAAACTATGCAAACAATATGGCAAATGGGAATACATATTTATAATCAGGAATATTGGAATATCATTTGCAAAAATCATTGCATATGGGAATACATGTATAGCAAGTAAACATATGAGAATATGCATGCATTCATTAACAGGGGAAAATAGGGAAAATTGACAAAATTCTCTACATATTCACCAACAATTTCTTGCAGTTACTCATGCATATGGTGCAGCAAAATGAGGGTTTGAGTGTTTTGTCTTTTGATGCTTTTGGGAGAGGGGTAGGGTTTATATTTTTTACAAGGAAAATGGGATATATGTAAACAGGGAAATGAGGGAAAAAGCAAACATCACTGCACATGCATTATCAAATTTCATGTATTCACATAGATATAATGAGGGAAAAAGGGTAGGGTTTGATTTTTCTTTTTACAAGGGAAAGGGGTAGGGTTTACTTTTCTTGCAAATTTAAAAGGGAAATTGCCATGGAAACATAGGAAAAATGAAATAGGAAACATAGGGAAAATGAGAACAAGGGGAAACAATGAAACAACAATAAAACTCTAGCACCTTTTACAAATTTATAAACATCCACATGGAGTCTTTCTTCTTGCATAATTTGATCATTACAAGCACATTCATGATGTTTCCCAACAAATCCAGCAGCTATTCACAAGTTTGAAGGGCCTACCTCAAACAATTTGATGAAGTAAAGGAGCTTGAGCAATTCTAAAATGAGCTGGGGAAAACTAGCTTGACATGTCGCGCAACATGCCCAACATGTCGCGCCCGTTGCAAAATTACACTCGGTGAGACCCTCTGACATGTCGCGCAGCTAGTTTGACATGTCGCGCACCTGTCCTGAGCCCGATTTTGCCTCAATTCTCTTGGAAGTGTGCCCAATCACTCTTGCAAGGGTTATGAATACACAATGAGAGTGCAAGGAGGGAGTTTGGGCCTTTATAAATTTCATTTGAAAAAATTTCGTGCCCAAAACCCACTTTCTAATGTTTTCTCATGACACTTTTAAACTTTACATGCTGTTGTCTTTTTGGTTTCCTTTTGTCCTGAAATTGACTGATTTAGTGCTTTTGCTTGATTCTTTTTGCAGGTAGATCATCTGAGGGACCTTGGCAAGGGGACCAGGGTTGCATTTTGTTGACTGAAGACTTTTGAAATTTCATCACTTTTTTACAAATAAATGAAAAATGACCTTGGCTTTAAAAACAGGGTTTTTAAATCCAAGGTGAATATTAACTGTACCAGATAAAAAATTTAGAAGAAACACCTTTACAATCATCCCTCTGGCTTACTGAACACTCATTGACTTTCAAACACATGACCTTGTAATATTTTTTACCAAAACCCTAGACCTAGGAAATTGACCTCAAGAGAAGACAAGACAAGCTTGAAAGAGCTTTAATAACTAAAATGACTTAAACCTGCAATTCCAAGAGGGGTATAAACACATCAGCTCCTCCATCAGGGTTATGGCATGCCTAACGGGATGCAAAAAATTGACACTGATGAGACACCTACCTATGAAAAATGCAAAGAGTTTTGATCGCTGATGGAGGGCTCAAGACCGACTCTAACAGGGTCATCATGTTTTAGTTCAAAGTCCCCATTGAGGACTTCTAGGATTTATTCTAAGTTAATAGAGTCATTTTACTTTTAAAGAGACCCTTCTTGGGATTTTGAATCATGTAAAAAGGTTAAGTATAGAGTCAAATATGAATTATGTTACCTCCACATCAAGTCAACCTTAAGATGATCTAGTCGACCTCAAGGAAGGCTATTCGAATTCACCTAAAGGCTATAAATGAAGCACTTCAAATTCCATTTGGAGGATACCAACCAAGTAAGTTTGGTATCTCTTTAAAGCTAGGAAAAACTGTGAAGGGAAGAAAGAAAGCAAAGAGAGTGTGAGTTTGGTCTAGGAGAAGGAAGGAAGGAAAATCAAAGTTTTGGTGCATCTCTCTCTATCTCTCTATCATGCCCTAGATTTGAAGATCAAATTTCTCTTGTTGATGTCGTAGCCAATCATTGCATGTTGTTGTTAGATCAAGTATAGGTTGAAGTTGCTATTATTGGGTGTTGTTTCCTCAGGAAGTTGTATTGAGCCAAGATTGAAGTTTCTAAGTGAAGATCAAAAGTCCCTAAAGCAAAGTCGAAGTTCTTGGGTCCAAGAAAGTGTTACTACTATTGTTTCTGCTGTCAGGTCAAGTAGGATCATTTACAAAGGAAGAAGAAGACCAACTTGGTGTGGAGGAAAGTTTGTGTCAAGCTCTAGAGTCTTGGAATATTTTAGGAAAACTATTGAAGGAAGAATTACTGAATAGATTTTCCCCTAGAGAGGGGTTTTTCCCTAGTTGTGTGCCTATAAGTGGTGTACATTGATTTATTTGCTATTTCTTTATGAACTAAAATAAAGAAGATATAAAGAAACCTAATAAGAAATCAAGAACATCACAAGTAATTATCAAGTATAAGAAAATATTTTGACCTTTCTCATTTTCTAACATGGTTACATCAAAGCTTTGGTGAAGAAAGAAGTAAAAGGCAGTCTCAAACACTTCATTCAAAAGGATTATTCAAGGGAAGAAGTCTATTATCTGCAAGACACAAACAAGGGAGAGAACAAACCTGAAGGAGCCTCGAACTAAAGGTCTTGGAAGAAGAGGATTGACCTCATCCTTGAAAAGAACAAGGTACTAACTTGGTCAAAGGAAAAGTAAATAAGCCTATTGAAGACTCCAGTGATGTGGATAAAGTGAAGTTCAAAGAATTAGAATTGGTGGCCATGACTCTAATGGTAGAAGGAATAAAGGAAAACCTTCTCCCATTTATAGCCAACATTAATCATGCTCAAGAAATGTATGAGGCATTGTCAAATTTATTCACCATTAAGAGCATTGGTCATGTAGCAATCTTGAAGATGAACTAAGGACCACAAAATGACTAAAGAAGACACAATGGCCTATTTCTTTACAAAGATAGCAAGAATCAAAGATGATATTTTTTCCATTGATGAAATTTTTCCAGACAAAGAACTTGTGATCACTGCCCTATTAGGATTGCCACCTAATTGGGGTACATTTGTTGCAGGACTTAATAGTTGGAACGAATATCCCACTTTTGAAGAACTATGGAATACTTGCAGTCAAGAAGAATTAAGGATCTCATTAGTTGTCAATCCTGAAGTAGTTTCAAATTCCTACACTGCTAGTCACAAAAGAAACTTCAAGAAATCGAAAGGACCGAAGAGGTAGGTAGACATGTCCAAAGTAGAATGTTATCAATGTCATAAGATGGATCGCTACATGAGTGGTTGTCATGACAATCTAAGAAATAAGAAAGAGATCAAGCCAATTTTGTTGAAGAAGAAGACCTAAAGAAAGCCAAACCTAAAGAATATGATATAAGGGACTTACACTACTAAGTCATTTGCTTCTAGCCTTAGATATTCTATTCCGATGTTTAGAATTGATAGGTTTTAACATGTTTTTGAAAAATACGTTTTTCTTTTGTTTTATAAGTTTATAGGTACCCCTCAAGCTTTGGAGGGAGCCCCCAACATCTCCCAAAGACAAGTATCTCATTTCCTTTCAATTTATGGTTTCATGTACTTATTTAAGTTTTGACTATATTAATTACTAATTACCATTCTCCCTCTATTGTATTGATTAGGAAAACATCTACTATATCCTCAAGAAGTATGGAAGAGGGCCTCCCAAGACAAGGTTTGTCAAGGAACAAAGGTATGCCTTAAACTAAAAAACATTGATTTCTTTATAATAAATGTTTATTCATTTGATAATCTATTACTAACATTGTTGTGTCTAACTATATTGAATCATAATGATTCTTGTTTTGGGTGATTCATCACTTGATAAATCTACCCTCCTTGCATCCTTAATTTTTCTTATAGAACCCTAGAGAGGTTTTATGGAAAACCCTAACCTAAGGGTATTCTAATGTTAATGTTTGAAACCCTAAAAATGCTTAGGGTTATTAGGAAATGCTATTTAATTTTTTTGTTGATGATGTTGTGTTTGGGGTTTTAGTATGATCATAAAAATCTTAAGTTGTTAGGGTTAAAATGATGTTGTCTAAAATCCCAAACCTTTGGAGTATGGTAATTTAGGGTTTGTTATCTTCTTATATTGAAACCCTAGCTCATTAGGTTTGGTGGAATGTGTAAGAAATACCCTTATAATGTCTTAGATATGATTTCCTTGGGATATGTGTGTTTGTCTAATCAAACCCTAGTCTAATAAAGTTTGTCTAACTCTTATTGATATTTGTATAGTTGGGTTTGACTAACACATGTTGTGACATGCTTGTGCATGATGATGGAATCCTAGATATATGATTTGACCTAATTATTGATGGTCATGAGTCCTAGGGCTTGGAACTAAACCCTAGTCAAAGTTTGTTTCTCTAGGATGATATTATTTTTGAATTTCAGGGTTTTGGAATTAAACCTTAGTAGAAGTGAAACTCTTTGATGTATGATGACAATGTGATAATTTCATATTTGTGTAAGATTTTGTTTAGAAATTTTTTGGCGAAATCACATAATTGATCATTTGTCGACACGTTTCGAACCAACTAGTGTGGTTCATCGTCAGGACAAGTTGAAGAAGTAGATCCAGTTAGCATGTTAAATAGTCTAAGCAGAGACTCCAACGACTAAAAAGACTAACGGCTATTTTTAAACTTACGAACCCTAGACAAACCTCCTTTAACTAAAATAATATAATATTCTTTATAATTATTACTATATATACGCAGTTGGGTCGAATTCCGAGTTTTAGTTGTGATTGATATTTGATTGAGAAAATCTAGGGTTTGCAACAAACCCTACTAGATTCTAGTCATATTTTTTATTAAGTTGTGATTGTTTTTTGAATCTCATGTGTAGAATTTAGGGTTTTGCACTAAATTCTAGCAGGAAGTCTAACATATGAATTTTGAAAGTTGTTATATACTTTGTATATCTATATTTGTTTGAATTGTTTCTATGGTTTATTATATGTTTTAATAGGGTATGTCATACCTTTTAAAGAAACATTGAAACCCTCGATGTAATGAAATTTGTTATGAAATAAGCCTTGATGAAGTAGTCTAGGGTTTGTAACATGGTCCATAGCAATATGTTAAAGAGTATGTGTCTCTTTCTTGGATATTTGATATATATAAAGTTGAAATGATTCAGTGATTCTGATATGGCTAACTTCATGCTTCTATAGATTTTGTTGTACTTGCTATCTAAGTTGTGTGGGTACACAATATTCAAGATGGTGAAGATGTTCGTAAAATAAAGTTGATGTGATAGGTATGATGTGAATAGTGATCGTAATGATAACTATTATGAGATGATTGGAAGCCACGAAAGATTCTCTGATGATGAAAAGAAGAAGTTGATCTCCTTGAGTTAAGAGGGAGCCTGGATAAAGGATATCTCCCTAGTTGAGAGGGAGAGCATAGTTTTGATTGGAGAATAAATTTTGAAGGATATGTTGTTGCATGGGAAGTAGGAAAGGAAATTAAATGATTGAATAATCTTTTAAGATCCAATTGATAATCCCACTGTGTTGAGAAACAATATATGTTGTCTGAAAAGACCCCAAAAGTTTGTATTTGATTATGCACCATTGAAAGTATATTATTGATTAGGGTTGTGTTTATACAGGTAAATATATTGAAGTTTTGATAATATGATGGTTACATATCAGTTTGATCAGGAGAGATTTGTTGTTTTCGATCTGATGGATCAAGGAGTGTTGACGCTTTGGGAAGCATTGTCTGGGAGGACATCTGGTTGGGACTTTGTGTTGATGTTTAGGTCCTAAAGTTTGAAAGGTGGTGTTGGTCAAAGATCTCTGACCTCAAATACACACCTAGATCCCTAGGTTGATGGTTATCAATTAAGCCTAATGGTACCTAGAAAGGCTGAAAGCTTGAGTCCATCTTAGTACCACTTGGATAGATTGTCCTAGTTAGGAATCTAGTCCATGGCATTGCGGTGCCTAAACTATTGAGATACAAATGGATAGATTTCCCTAGTTAGGAATCTAGTCCATGTCATTACGGTGCCTAAAATTCTTCATGGTTCATATTGTTGAGATCTACCTTGCAGTTGTATATGATGAATACATCCCTAGTTAAGAGGGAGTCTTGGAAAATGTAACTAGGTTCAGTCTTCATTAAATGTATTTGAGTCATCATGTAATGTACTTTTCAAAAGAATAAAGAAAATAATAATAATAATAATTATTATTATTATGACTTATTAAAGAATGTGTTTCATGCTTGGGTCATCATGTTTTAGGTCAAAGTCCCCATTGAGGACTTCTAGGATTTATTCTACGTTAGTAGAGTCATTGTACTTTTAAAGAGAACCTCCTTGAGCTTTTGAATCATGTAAAAATGGTAAGTATTGAGTCAAATAGAAATTATGTTACCCCCACATCAAGTCAGCCTCAAGGAAGGCTATTCGACCTCACCTAAAGGCTATAAATGAAGCAGTTCGAATTCCATTTGGAGGATACCAACCAAGAAAGATCGATATCTCTTTGAAGTTGGGAAAAAGTGCAAAGTGAAGGAAGAAAGAAAAAGGAGTGTGGGTTTGGTCTAGGAGAAGGAAGGAAGGAAAATCAAAGTTTTGGTGCATCTCTCTCTCTCTCTCATGTCCTAGATTCGAAGAGAAAAGTCCTCATGTTGATGATGTAACCAGTTGCTACATGTTGTTGCTGTTAGATCAAGTATAGGTCGAAGTTGCTATTATTGGGTGTTGCTACCTCGGGAAGTTGTATTGGGCCAAGATCGAAGTTTCTAAGTGAAGATTGAAGCCTTTTAGTGAAGATCAAAGTCTCCAAAGAAAAGTTGAAGTTGTTGGGTCCAAGAAAATGTTGTTACTGTTATCACTGCTACCAGGTCAAGTAGGATCATCTGCAAAGGAAGAAGAAGGTTGACTTGGTGTGGAGGAAAGTTTGTGTCAAGGTCTAGAGTCTTGGAATATCTCAAGAAAACTATTGAAAGAAGAATTACTAACTGGGTTTTCCCCTAGAGAGGGGTTTTTCCCTAGTTGTGTGCCTATATCCGGTGTCCATTGATTTATGTGCTATTGCTTTGGTAATTTCTTGATGAACTAAAAGGAAAATTATATAAAGGAGCCTAATAAGAAATCAAGAACATCACAATTAATTATCAAGTATAATAAAATCTTTTTTCCTTTTTGATTTTCTAACACATCCCACCTTGAGAGGTCTCCAAGGCTTGTTTTTAGGTGAAATATCTAGTATGACTAGGCCTCTTTGAATTCCCTACCTTTGAAGGATACCCTTGATTTTTTTAATTCATCCAAAAAAAGGAATGAATCCAAATATCAAGGAGCACTCCATCAATGGAGGCTTCTAGGGTGGATAAAAATAATATTAATAAGCAAAGCACACTTATGAAATGAGTATTGAGCATCTTCAAAAAGATCGTTTATGCCAAAGAGACAAACGAAATTTCTAAATCCTTTTCATAATATCTTATTGATATTTTTTTAAGAAAAGGACCTAAAAATTTCTAGTCTTCTCAATGATATTTTATTGTAAAAGTAGTTTAAAGGAAACTCTATAAAAGGTAGACTCCTCTCACTTTCCAAATCAAATGGGAGGCATCACCCTTAAGAAGGCCAATGGCTTTTGCGAATTTATGGGTTAGAAAGAGTATAAAGACTTTGGTTAATTACGCTTTCTTTGCTAGAAATTAAACATATTGATGCTAAGGCTTCCATATCACATTTTGTTGGAAAAATCTCTATTTCCATATTTGGTACATATTTTTAATGGACTATTTGGATGTTAGAGGACTTTCAAGAGGAATCACCACACCTTTTGTCCTTTAATGTAATCACGAATGTTTGTGAAGAATAAAGTTGTTCAATTTCATTTGATGACCATTTCTAATATCTTTAATTTATCAATTGCATCATATACTATTTGATGTTGAAGTTGATAATGACATGGTTTCTTAATGAGTTTGTCATACAATGTCTTGCATTATTGTGATTGATTTACACAGTGATGTTCATGTACAACAAAACTTGATTTCTCTTTTGCATATCAAGCATTTTTCATCAAGTATCACTTTAACTACATTTTCCTAAAGGACAAGGGACTCAATCTCCCTTGTCTTCTTACCATTTTATTTATACAAAAAAAAAATACTAAAAATGAATCACTAATATGATTTTAAAATATGTCCTAATAAGACATATTAGTGATTTGAGCCTAGCAAAACCCCCCTTGTGTTGGAGAAGAACCAACCTAAAGTGATAGAAGTCACCATTGAGGTAACAATGGGTGATGATTTTAAGTTGCCATAGGGTTTGTACTTGGATGATTTCGACTTATCTTTTGTGTAAATTCAAGAGGTAACATTACCCAATACAAAAGTCCTTGTTATGCAATTTACTCAAATCATATACATCCTACTCAATTTTATTGAACCTTTGTAAACTGAGTCACATAAATTGATATGTTGTGCTAAAGCGGATATGCCTCTATTTTATTGCACCATTTGAAATTTCACATAGATGTATTTTTATGTTTGTTTCTAACATCCTTTGAGGCCTCTATTTTTGTTTGTTCATAAGGCATCTTTCTCCATGAAGCAAAATAAAAAATATATATATAATTTAATTAGTATTTAATCATGTAGTTTAATCATGCTGAAAAGTTTGACTAGGTTCAGTCTTCATAATGACATGTAATTGTGATTTTATGTAAAGAGATGTAAAGAAGAAAAATAAAATATTGTAATGCTTGCATCATGGGTTTCATGAGCAAGAGATTTTATTGTTCAGTCAAAGCTCCCATTGAGATCCTTTAGGAATTTTGTCATCTAGTCATAAAAGAATAAAAGAGTCATTGTCATATAATGAAGTCATCTTACACATTGTAAAGAATCACACTTGTCTATGTAAAGTATTCCTCCAAGACCTTGTCACTAGCCCTCTCCAAGTCAGCCTACAACAAGTGAAGAACCTAGAAGGTGATGTCAGCTCTCCTCCTTGTGATCATGTCAGCCAAAAAGACATGAGGCAGCATGTATATATTGCCACACTCGGCCTCCCTTAGAGACAAGCAATTTGGTGAAGAAGATAAGCAGAAGTGCGAAGAAAAACTAGAGAAAAGAGCAAAGATCAAGAGAAATATAGCGAAGGAAAGGGATACTTCTAGAATATTTGATTTGGGCATATATACTCTCCCACGTGTGAAGAAAGGAGGTTCAAAAGCATAGAGAGAAGGTTGAAATCGCTGTTGCATTGAGGTGACATTATTTGGGTATAAGATCTCACAAAAGGAAGCCGAGAAGAGTAGTGTGGAAGAGTAGAGACTGAGATTCTCTAGTGTAGCCAAGAGGAAGATTAGAGACCAAGATTCTCTACGGTAACCAAGAGAGTAGAGATCAAGATTCTCTAGAAGGAAACCAAGGAGAATAGAAGAAGCCGAGAAAGCGAAGAGGCAACACATCAAGGCTAGTGACAAGGGTTTTAGGAGGACACTAAAGTCAAGGGTCTTTGTCATGGTCTTGGTATTCGTCAATTGAAGATCTATAAGAACAATTTATGTTTGGGTTTTCCTCTCAAAGAGTGAGGTTTTGGCCTTGGCTGACAAGCCTACATACTGTGTCTCTTGTCTTCTATTGTTTATTTGGTATCTTTCTTGATGAAAAGAACACATTGATAATATAACAAAGAGAAGATCATAATAAAAGAAGTAAAAGCATATCACAAGAAATTATCTAGAAGAGAAATCTCCTAATCATCAATTCCCTAGATTTCTCAACAAAATTTTGGGTATTTAAGATCTCATTTCAATAGTTGAACAAAGCCATTATGAAATTTCCTAGCTCCTTTTTGTTTGCATGGGATATTTTATTCTAATAGATTTGTGGTTTGGACAATAGAATATATGTTTTTATTCTTCTCTTATATAAATATATATGAGCTTTCTTACATGGGGGTTTTGGGTTGTATCCACCATCTATATTAGCACAAATTAGATCCAAGAAGTAATCAAAATCAGTCACATCCTAGGCAATATAAAATGACATTTTTCTTCCTGAAATCCCTAGTTGGCCCTTGCAATTTTTGGTAATACCAATAAACCCAAGTTTCCTTTTCTCTAGCTTAATTGGTACCTTACCAAATTGTTGCGAAAGTTGACTATCCAAAATTTCTCACTAAATTTGTTATTGTGATTTGAATCATCACTGATTGATCATTTCTTGGCTCAAAAGTCGATTGTTGCTATTGAAGGCCGCCTAACATAGCAATTGTTGCCTTCTCTTTCTAAGCTACTTCTCATTTTTAATGTTAAAGACTGAAGATATATTGTTTCTCATATTACGAGGGTCTGCCTACCAAACTCAAGGGTTGAACACCCCATCTTCTTGATCTTGACTCTCACATCAACTCAATACAAGAACATAAATATAAAAAAATGTGAGCTTTTTCTCAAAACAACTAAGTGAGAAAAATTAGAGGTTAAGGAGATAATATGATAAAAAATATAATGGATAGTTAATGGAATATTTAATTCTAATGCATTTGTAGTTTGGATTAAGATATAAGGCTTACTATGTAATAAAGCCACTTTATAAATTTAAAATATGTTAATATTCAGTTTTTGTGTAAAGTAGTCTAACTTACATTCACGAGTGGGACTGATTTGCTTAGTGAACAATGATATATAAGGAAGTAAACTCCTTTGTAATAAATGCAACAACTATCCATTGATAATATCACATTGTCTTATTATGAGTATCTTCCTTTGAGCTTAGTTATGTGAGTCAAACCTATATAGGATTTCCTCAAATAAGAATCTAGCTCATTTTGTAATATGGTATCAGAGCAAGAAAGAATCTAGGAGTCCAAAGCCATATCAAACGCCTCGAACATTGAAAAACAAGGTTTCCACTGTCGCACCTTCAACAATTTGAGAGTTGTGGAATTTATATGAGCATGAATACATAGGGGCCACTACCAACAAAGACAAATCAAGGGATCACCAGCATGTCTTCTCAAAATTTAGAAGAGATGATTTCATCTCTTTTATTTAAAGAAACGATTCATTGAAGGTGATATTCAGCTTTAGACTTAATTATACCAATGATACAATCATAGTATATTAGCTAAAGACAAAGGAGAAATGGAATGTCATTATTGTAAGAAAATGGGTCACATATCTTGGCACTACAGATTTTGGGCTATTGATGTTCTCAAGGGAAAGCCAAAAGAAAAATCACATATAGCTAATGCAACCATTATTGAAGATTCACTAAATACTAAAAATTGTGATGAATTTACTAAAGAAAGGACATTATATGCATTCAAGAAGCCTGTATAAAGTAATGGATCTACTGTAGGTATAACTCAGCATATTGCAAATAGTTCAAAGAGGTTTTGGATCTTAGGGATTATCCCTCATTGGGGTTTTCAAACATGCATGTGGAATGCTATCCAATAATGAGGTTATGGGGCATGCATGTGGATTGCAGTGCAATAAGTTAATTCAGGAGATTCATAATTGGATAGCTGGAATCCAAGATCTCAAGAATTCAACTTGGGAGCTACACATTTATAAAGCTTACGAGGCAACTTGATGGAGCTCTAGTTAGTCCATGAATTGTTTTCCAAAAAATGAGCTTATGAAGAATGTTTGGATTTGCTTACTTATGTTGTAATTGTGTTTAGTCCATATGTGTTTTCCTTCACGCAATATGTTTTTCTTTCAATATTGTAAGTCTTAAGTGGGGGTGCTTGGATATGAGGCTTACTATGTAACAAGGTCACTTGATAATTTTAGAATATCTTAATGTTTAATTTTTGTATAAAGTGGCCTATCCTGTTAGCCTCCTGCTGCAGCAGGTTACTCATCTTTCATGATTGACATTTTTACATGCCAAATATGTCATTCTTTGCATGCTGCAATGTTCCATATTTGCTACAGAAGCCAATGAAGGATGCCAGAGGAAGGTGCCAGTTCAAGTGCCACTGCTGTATTCTAATTTTGATGTACTATTCCATTTTTGAAAAAAATTTCAGTTAAAGGGAGATCCAAATAGTTTAATCTTGGTCTCCCTAGGTTTCAATTTCCTATTTTAGAATATAGAGAATTAACATCTGTCCAAACAGCTTAATCTTGGCAGATTCCTAGATATGTAGAGAAGCAAGGGTGCTCAACAGCTTAATCTGAGCCTTTGGATGAAATAAGTATAGATGTAGATAGGAGGACAAAAAAAGAAAAAGTTGAAAAGTTGGGTCTGCAAGTTTAAGTGCACCCAAACCAAAAAGAAGAAAAAATGCTAGGTAAGTAGGTTGGGTAGGTAGTTTTGAGGTTGCAGAATGCTGATTTGTGATCAATTCCATATTTTCAAGTGTCGTATCTGTTCAGGTCACAATTATCAGACAAGTTCGATTTGAAGGACTCAAGCGAGGCATGTCTAACTTCTCCCTTCTTTTTTATTCCCTAAATCATTCACTAACTTCCCAAAGAGGTCAAGATCTGCTTGATATCTCTCAGTTTCATCATTTTCATATCAATTGCCTTGGTGAAGGTATGCTTTGCCCAAGGAATATTCATATTCCCGTTATAAATCATTTTTCACCTTAATAGCCTAAGATTTACATACTTAGCGCTTTCTTATCACTTGTCATATTAACTATTAACTTTTACTATATAGCTCCCTATCTATTTCCCTTTCCCCTACTAAAAACTATGTTAATAACTCCCCTATATACTTATCCCCTCCCCCTGGTTGAAAAATAACCATAAGTATCCCTTGGGAATTACTAAGTTTGCCTAAAACTTAGTAAGAACCCTCATGTTGTTGATAAAAACACCTTCCAAATGCATTCAGACTCACTCCTATGCATAAAAACCCTCTTTCCACCCTTATCCTAAAGTCATGCATAAAAATATTTTACCCCGTGCACATTCAACCCCAAAAAACCCATTTTTCCTAAAGTTTTCTACCCCCGCCGAAATAAAAATTAAAATTAATTGGTGCGCGGCCCCCCTTCTTATCCGTCCGCCACCTTGTCTTATCCGCCAGCCGTCCGATCGCCAAAGCTCGAGATCTGCGGTGGGCAGGTCATTTTTTGCCCCGACATGCCGAAGGTTAGCGCCTGGGAGATCGGCAGTTTTTCCATCGTACTCCCGCCACACATCGCCCTCCCGGCTATGGCAGAGCCCCCCCTGCCAATACCGCCCAGGCTCAAAAGTGGTGCACCCGAAACCAGAAACCACCCTCCCCTCGTGTGACGTAAGCACCACGTCACCCGCCAAGTTGCCGCCAACTCACCCCTTCTTGCCTACGCCTTGCTGACATCACCTTGCCACCGTGTCCCTGCCATGTCATCACCCTACCGTACTGCCACATCACCTTGCTGATGTCATGATGTTGACGTCTTCACTGTATAAGGGGGTCCCACTGTTGACGTCATCCACCGTACTACTGACGTCATGCTGACATCAGTAGCTGAAAAAACACGCAAGTGCAAAAATTGAGACTTCGGAAGCCCAAGATGAAATTTTGAGGCAATTTTTGATGTGCGATTAGTGCTTAGTGCTAATCATGCATCGCCATGGGAAATGGGCCAAAATGGGGAATCTTTGGGGAATATTTTGATTCCTCAGCCGTTTTTGCGCCGAAAAGGGCAGAAAAGGCCCGATTTTGCAGTTTTAAGCGTACCAGCAGAAATAGAGAGGCCCAATTCAGAAATTAAAGAGTATCAGGGGAAATAAAGCCCAATTTAATGCCAAATAGTATCAGTCTTGCGGTGAAGTGTATCAGTGAAGATCTATCAGCGGCCCGAAGCAGATGAAGCATTAAAGAACCATCCAGCAAAGTCAAAGAAGCATTAAAGGCCATTTAAAGGCACTCAAATCACACTTACTACACATCAAACTCACATAAGATCAGTAGACCAAAGCTCAAAGCATAGTTATTGCAGAAGCACTGCACTAAGCCACAGAGGACACCACATTAACTCATTTTGATCCAGCTGCCTTTGGCGCAGCCCAAGGAATATTTACTTGCATTTAATTTCAGCACAAGTTAGGTTTAAAAAATTCCTTTTCCCACAAACCTGTTTAGGTCGGCTATAATAAATATTTTTTGGATATTTTACCTATATATACCACCCTGAACAATGTAATGAAGGTTGGTTGTTGTTATTGGATGGTTAGTTGATTCACTCAAAGAAAGACTCGCACTGTATATTTGATACTTTCTATAATCAAAGACTGCTTACGAGCTTGGAGAATGGATTGTTCATTGTGTTTAATGGTTGAAGAGTGACTGTGGAATTCTTGTGCTGTTACATGACTCAATAAGTGTTTCTTACCTCTGTTCTCCATTCATAAATCACCATCTAAACAGCAGAAAAAAATATTAGCTTAGAACTTGTTTAACTGCACTCTATGCTCAATTTCTGCTCTTTCTTTATGTTTTCACCTGTTTTAGGCATAAATATGAATTCCACATGGCTCATGTTTGTCCTAATTCACCATGTATGACAGTTATCCAGGGATTCTTAACTGCCCTTGGATAGAGTTCATTCCCTTCCCTCTGTTAAGCTGAGTGAGAGATTCTTAATTGCCTCTCATTCCTTACATTTCATTCCATCTTTTAGCTTAAAGTTTTTTTTATGTGTAGCTACCCTGCTCCATTTTCCTCTTGTGACCAAGAAAAAGCACCATCAGTCTTATTTCCCGACTCCATGCCCAATGGTTTGAACTTATCACACTATGCATTGCCTCTTTACTTGAAAGCATCCTCCTTCCACTCAAACACCACCCAAACACGAACAAAACCCCTGAACACAATAACTAGCCTAAAATCAACAAAGCTAAATCATTAAGAGAGAGTCCTCTCTGATTGCAGGTGGGCTAGAACTTGTAATCCAAAGATTGGTTTGTGGTTACCTCGGCTGTATCCCTTCAGGAGCTTAGGGACAACCTGAGTTTTAACATAATGGTGACTCCACTGGGGATCTCCTTAGATAATCTCACAAAACCAGTCCGAAGCTTCGCAGAGGAAGAAACTGACCTTTAAAAGTTTCTGATTAAACTGTATTGTTAAGAAAAATTCCCAAAAAACAAGCTAGAAGCTGGCTCCCAAAAAGAATTCGCGTCATACAAGATCAAATCCAAACCCAAATCCCCCAGCTGCTTTTGAAAATCCCAATATAATCCCTAAGATCCTTACAAGACACAAGCAGCAAGAAGATTTTGCTGATACTAGTCCTGAAACAGTTCAGCCTAGTAGTTTTTCAACCCATGTCAAAGTTTTGTTCCGTTCAAACCCTACTTCCCCTTGTTCATCATCCACCTCTCCAAACACTGTTTCCACACCTCCATTCACTACACATACCACCACTTCTACTCCTATTATTCCACTTATCCCCATTGTTCCACTTATCCCTGTTAATATGGCTAATAGATATGCACCTTTACAGCTACCTACAAACCCTGGGGCTATGCCTCAGGATTACCAGACTAAAATAACCTATTTTGATGGCACAAATGCCTACACGGCCCTTCAGCACACAAAGAAAATGCAGGACTACTTTGAGAGTTATGAGATTGACGATGATAGTGTGAGAATGAAGATTTTTGTCCAAAGCTTGACAGGTGATGTCAGGACCGGGTTTAGAGCGCTCCCAGCCCATTCCATAGCAGACCTAGAAGCCTTATATCAGTCATTTATCAATAGATGGGAGAAAAAGAAAGACCCCTTGCACATATTATCTGAGTATGGCACTATCAAAAGAGGCCCTCAGGAGACTATTTTGGATTACTGTGCAAGGTTCAATAATGTTTATAATGCAATACCACAGAACTTAAGACCTCCACCTGATCTTTCTTTGTACAAATTCCCTGATGGTTTTGATGCTGAAATGGCTTATCAGCTAAGGGAAAGAGCCCCTTAAAGCCTTGCAGAAATACAAAATATCGCTGTTAGCGTGGAGGCAAACCTAATTGCCAAAAGAAACAGAGCTAGAACTGAGAGAAGAAATACCTTTAAGGAAGAACCCTCAGCCTTAGACCAGAAGTTAGATGCTATTATCAGTAGCATGCATAGGCTAGGAGACAGAGTAGAGAGTGTTGAAAGGAAATCATCATGGGAAGGACAGCAGCCCAACACCATAAGGAACCCAAACTTCAGGAAAACTCAAACCACAAATGCTGGAAGGGCTAGTCCCGACCATGATATTAGGCCTCCTTTCCAAGAAAACTACGCAGAGGCATCCACTTTTAGTGAGCACATGGAAGAGACTCACATGAACTTGATCGATTCGAAAAATGAGCAGCAAATCTTTCTCACTCAAGAAGACCAAGACTAACCTGACGTAAAACAATTTCAGACCAAGTCGGGAGAGTCTTTTGATTTTAAACAAGGCTATGATTTTGCTGTATATGAGGTCCACAAACAATACAAGCTGAGAACAAGAACCGTTGATATCCCTGCACCTACAAAAACAAAGGATAGCAAATAGCCCAACAAGATCAAAGGCAAGGTTGTCATAACAGAAACAGCTGATATACCAGTCCCAAGCCCACATCAAGTGATTGTAGAGGACATAACAGACATACATCCTCCTATTCATCAACCTTTGGCTCCTTCTTCCTCGAAAGAAAATTTGAACAGCTCTTCGAAAAGCCTTCCCAAAACAGAAATATCACATAGTGTCTTGCACCATAACGTAGATAGTCAAAAAGAAAACACAGAAAGTATTCTTGAAAAGGAGAAATCTGCTACTACTAACGTAAAGATTACATTAGAAAACCCATTCAATTTAGAAGCAGAGATTGGAAAACTTAAGATATCCATCCCCCTTTCAGAACTTGCCAAACATGATGTGTATAGGCAACAAATTCAAAGGTCACTTCAACTACCAGAGGTTAGGGATGATGTAAATGTTTTAGCTGATACCCCTGAGCTACTGTTTGGTCCAGAAGTTAATGGAAAATCAACATATGGGTCTGTCCCACCCTTTTACGTCAATTTGCACATACATGACAAAATCTTGCATAATGCTATGTTTGACTCAGGTGCCTCACACAATCTTATGCCCAAAGCTGTAATGGAAAAGCTAAACCTTGATGTCACTAGACCCTACAAAGATCTATACTCCTTTGACTCAAGTCAAGTAAAGTGCTTAGGCTTAATTAAAGACCTTTGTGTGTCTTTAGTCCGATTTCCCAACAAGACAATCCTAATGGACGTAGTAGTTGTTGACATTCCCACAAAATATGGCATGCTACTATCAAGATCATGGGGAGCAAAACTCCAAGGATCCCTCCAACTCGACCTCTCTTATGCCACTATTTCTATCTTTGGGCAACCAAAGAGACTGTACAGAGAAACACTCATGAAATATGTGGTAAGTAGCGAGGAAAAGCCCCAAAATTTTCCAATTTACTCAATCCATTCTGATATGGATTCATTTATTCTTTTTAATGATGACATCAATCCTCCAAACACTAACAAGCCTTTAGATTTAGAGCTAGAGACATGCGTGAAAGAAGAATCGGTTGCCCATGCCCATGACATAGCCACAACAATTAGGGCAACCAGCAAATAAGAAGAACCTCCTCAAACAGAAACTCTAAATCTGTCCATTCCTAAAATGACTGAAACTCTTGATACAGACCACAAGCAAGAAATCACATGGTATTTAGAGTTTGATGGATCTGTCAACAAGTTAGGAGCAGGAGCAGGTGTATGGATTCAAAATACACATGAAAACCATGCAGAGGGCCATGCCTGTAGACTAAACTTTAGATGTACCAACAACATGGCAGAGTATGAAGCTCTCCTCTTAGGCCTAAAATTGCTCGAAGTTTTAGGAGCCAGAAAAGTGTCCATTCTAGGTGACTCCAACCTAATCATACAACAAATGAAAGGAAACTTTGTTACCAATGACAATAGAATGAGGGCCTATAGGACCGCTGCAACAGAAATACTTAATACCTTCACTGAATCCGAGCTTGCCAAGATTTCAAGAAACCATAACATACATGCACACAGCCTAGCCACTTTTGCTAGCACATGCAAGCTTCCCTTTGAGCCAAATCACCATTTCACTGCTGAGATAAAACATAGGCCTGATGTTCCTAAAAATATTAGAGATTGGCAAATATTCGAAAATGATGCCCAGATTAAAAGTTTCCTCACCCTTGAGGGTGAGTTTTCAAATTCAAAAATTGACATGGAGGCCATGAACGATTCCCAACAACAAACAAATGAAAATCAGTAGGCTATAACAGCTGCAACAACAAAAAAAATCCTCAACCCAACTGTTTTTGACAATGCAAGCATAGAACAGCTGAAACAAATGCATTTAGAGGAAACAACCAAAGCAGAGGCTGAGTTCATTCATCTAAAGAATAATTTTTTGTCTGCTAGCCTTACTCCATTAGAAGACATGTTTGATAATAATGATGTGCCCAAAAAGCCAAAAATGGAGCCTTTAAATGTTGCTATAGAAGAACACAACATAGGGACAACAGAAAAGCCTAGAATGATTAAATTCTCCAAAAATATGCCCCCTGATCAGAAACCAAAGTATGTGGATTTGTTCAAAGAGTTCCAAGATGTATTTGCTTGGAGTTATGAGGACTTGAAGTCCTATGACACCTCAGTGATTCAACATACCATTCCCTTAAAACCAAATCAAAAACCATTCAAGCAGAAACTTAGAAGAATAAACCCTATGCTTCTTCCCCTCATTGAGAAGGAAGTAAAGAGAATGTTTGAAGCAGGTATTATAGCACCCATCAGATTTTCTGAATGGGTATCCAATCTGGTTCCCACAAGAAAAAAATTAGGTGAGATCAAATTGTGTGTAGACCTAAGAAATTTAAACCAAGTCTCCTTAAAAGACCACTACCCTTTGCCAAAAATGGACCACATCCTACAAAGAGTAGTGGGTTCCTCTAGAATTTCTTTACTAGATAGATTTTCAGGTTTCAATCAAATACTTGTTCACCCGGATGACCAAGACAAGACAGCCTTTACCACACCGTGGGGAACATTTAAGTATGTTAAAATTCCTTTCGGGCTAAAGAACGCTGGTGCCACCTTTCAAAGAGCAATGGATATTGCATTTTCCAAGGAAATCCATGAATTCCTTGTTGTCTCTCTTGATGACTTAACCCCTTTCTCCAAATCTGATCAAGAGCACCTCAAACACTTAAGGCAAATTTTCATGACCTGTAGGAAATATGGCATTTCCTTGAACCCCAAGAAGTCCTTGTTTGGCCTTGAGGAGGGTAATTTGCTAGGCCATATCATCTCAAAGGATGGTATCAGAATTGATCCGGAAAGAATCCAAGCCATCCTTCAAATTCCTTACCCAAGAAACATAAAAGAGTTGCAAGCATTCCTTGGAAAGATCAATTCCCTAAGGAGATTTATCCCAAATTTAGCTGAACTGATAAGATTATTAAGCAACATGTTAAAAAAGGATGCCAAGGTAAGATGGTCTCTTGAAACCAAGTAGGCTTTTAAGAGTATCAAGGCTGCCTTGACTCAAAATCCTGTTCTCACAAGTCCGCAGTTTGATAAGGATTTTATCATCTTTTCCTTTGCTTCAGAGCACACAATAGCTGCTGTCCTTTTACAAAAAGATGATCAAGGAAATGAAAAACCAATCGCATTTTTTAGCCAAGCCTTAAGGGATGCACGCTTGAAGTACCAAATCATGGAAAAGCAGGCCTATGCCCTAGTTAAGGCCATAAAAGACTTCAGAGTTTATATTCTATATTCACATGTGATTGCCTATGTCCTGAACTCTGCTGTAAAAGACATATTGACTCAAGAGGGACTAGAAGGCAAAAGAGGCAAATGGATTGCCAGTATTTTTGAATACGACATTGAGATAAAACCCACAAAACTGATAAAGCGACAAGGTCTGGCCAAACTAATGTCTAAAACAAACTTTTAGGCCTTAGAAATTAACCAACCGGACAACGAACAGGAGTTGGCGACTCCACAGATCAGTGAAACCTTTTTACAATCCCCATGGTATGCTGATATTTGTTATGTATTGTTAAACCTGTGTGCTCCCCCAGGGTTGTCCAGAACCAAAAAGAGATTTCTAAAAATGAAAGCATCAAATTTTTGTGTCATAGATGGTGCCCTGTTTTGGAAGAATCATGAAGGAATTTTACTAAACTGTTTAACCATAAATGAAACCAAAAACATCATGAAAGAGTTCCATGCAGGGGACTATGGAGGGCATCTATATTGGAAGTCCATTGCTGACAAGATTTTAAGGGGTGGTTATTATTGGCCCTCTCTGTTTGCAGATGTCAAAAAAATTGTTGTTTCATGTCACAAATGCCAAATCTTTGAGGGAAAAAGAAAACTGCTGCCTTTGCCCCTTAAGCCTATCTCAATCGAAAATCCTTTTCAACAATGGGGTCTTGACTTCATAGGTGAAATCCATCCCTCTTCTTCAGGCCAGCACAGGTGGATTTTAACAGCCACCGACTATTTCACCAAGTGGATTGAAGCCATCCCATGTAGGCAAGCCAATGACTCCACTGTTATTAGATTCCTTGAGGACAATATCCTTTCTAGATTTGGCTGCCCTCACAAAATCATTACTGACAATGTTGTTGCCTTCAAATCCAGAAAAATGATCAACTTCTGCCATAAGTACCACATTACCTTGGGTCACTCTTCAGCCTACTACCCTCAAGGTAATGGCTTGGCCGAATCATCCAACAAAAGCCTCATCAATATCATAAAGAAAGTGCTAGAAGAGAACAAAAAGAACTGGCATAGGAAGCTCACAAATGCCCTCTGGACAGATAGGCTTTCAACCAAGAAATCCATTGGAATGAGCCCTTATGAGTTAGTATATGGCATGGAAGCCAGATTTCCTTCATCTTTGGGCATTCCTACTATCAAACTGTTACAGGAGATTCAAGCTGAACCAAATGACATTCAAAGAAGAGTTAATCAGACCATTCATCTTCAACAAACCAGAGAGCAAGTGTATGACAGAGCTCAGAGTTTGCAAGAAAAGCTCAAAAAGATGTCTGATAAAAGAGCCAAGGTTGAGGATTTCTGTGTGGGCAACAAATTTCTAAAGTGGGATTCACGAAGAGAAGACAAGGGAAAACATGCAAAGTTTGATTTTATTTGGAAAGGTCCATTCATCATCAACGTTGTGCAAGGCAATAATACATATTTTCTAAAGTCTATAGATGGCAACACAGCTGAAGAGGGCCCTGTAAATGGCTGAATGTTAAAGCATTATCATGATCCCTTTTGAAAGGAATCTCACAGCAAGATCTTGTCTGTACATAAATGTTTGTATATATCAGCATTTTATTTTGTATATAAAAGTTCAGGCGATACAGCACGCAGAAGAAAGTAGGCAGTGCTACACAGGTCACAGACATTTCAGTTGAGGGAAAGTGTTGTTCTCATTTCCACAATTTCAATTATCCAACAGTCAGCACTAAGAAATTTCAATTTACAACAACAATAGAAGATCCAGGTAGTCTGACCTATTGTTCTTGACTTTTCACAAGGAAAAGCCATCCCCAAGTGGAGCCACTGTTAGCCTCCTGCTGCAGCAGGTTACTCATATTTCATGATTGAAATTTTTACATGCCAAATATGTCATTCTTTGCATGTTGTAATGTTCCATATTTGCTACAGAAGCCAAAGAAGGATGCCAGAGGAAGGTGCCAGTTCAAGTGCCACTGCTGTATTCTAATTTTGATGTACTATTCCATTTTTGAAGAATTTTTCAGTTAAAGGGAGATCCAAACAATTTAATCTTGGTCTCCCTAGGTTTCAATTTCCTATTTTAGAATATAGAGAATTAACATCTGTCCAAACAACTTAATCTTGGCAGATTCCTAGATATGTAGAGAAGTAAGGGTGCTCAACAGCTTAATCTGAGCCCCTAGATGAAATAAGTATAGATGTAGATAGGAGGATAGAAAAAACAAAATTTGAAAAGTTGGGTCTGCAAGTTTAAGTGCACCCAAACCAAAAAGAAGAAAAAATGCTAGGTAAGTAGGCTGGGTAGGTAGTTTTGAGGTTGCAGAATGTTGATTTGTGATCAATTCCATATTTTCAAGTGTTGTATCTGTTCAGGTCACAATTATCAGAAAATTTCCATTTGAAGGACTCAAGCAAGGCAAGTCTAACTTCCCCCTTCTTCCTTATTCCCTAAATCATTCACTAACTTCCCAAAGAGGTCAAGATCTGCTTGATATCTCTCAGTTTCATCATTTTCATATCAATTGCCTTGGTGAAGGTCTGCTTTGCCCAAGGAATATTCGTATTCTCGTTATAAATTATTTTTCACCTTAATAGCCTAAGATTTACATACTTAGTGCTTTCTTATCACCTGTCATATTAACTATTAACTTTTACTATATAGCTCCCTATCTATTTCCCTTTCCCCTACTAAAAACTATGTTAATAACTCCCCTATATACTTGTCCCCTCCCCCTAGTTGAAAAATAACCATAAGTATCCCTTGGGAATTACTAAGTTTGCCTAAAACTTAGTAAGAACCCTCATGTTGTTGATAAAAACCCCTTCCAAATGCATTGAGACTCACTCCTATGCATAAAAACCCTCTTTCCGCCCTTATCCTAAAGTCATGCATAAAAATATTTTACCCCGCGCACATTCAACCCCAAAAAACCCACTTTTCCTAAAGTTTTCTACCCCCCCCCCGAATTAAAAATTAAAATTAATTGGTGCGCGGCCCCCCTTCTTATCCGTCCGCCACCTCGTCTTATCCGCCAGCCGTCCGATCGCCAAAGCCCGAGATCTGCGGTGGGCGGGTCTTTTTGTGCCCCGACATGCCGAAGGTTAGCGCCTGGGAGATTGACGGTTTTGCCGTCGTACTCCCACCACGTGTTGCCCTCCCGGATGTGGCGGAGCCCCCCTGCCAATACCGCCCAGGCGCAAAAGCGGTGCGCCCGAAACCAGAAACCGCCCTCCCCTCGCGTGACGTAAGCACCACGTCACCCACCAAGTTGCCGCCAACTCACCCCTTCTTGCCTGCGCCTTGCTGACATCGCCCTGCCACCGTGTCCCTGCCACATCATCACCCTACCGTACTACCACGTCACCCTGCTGATGTCATCATGCTGATGTCATCATCGTACAAGGGGGTCCCACTGCTGACGTCATCTGTCATACTGCTGATGTCATGCTGACATCAGCAGCTGAAAAAATGCGCAAGTGCAAAATTGAGACTTCGAAAGCCCAGTATGAAATTCTGAGGCAGTTTTCGATGCGCAATTAGTGCTTAGCGCTTAGCGCTAATCACGCATCGCTACCGGAAATGGGCCAAAATGGGGAATGTTTGGGGAATCTTTTGATTCCTCAGCCTTTTTTGCGCCGAAAAGGGCAGAAAAGGTCTGATTTTGCAGTTTTAAGCGCACCAGCAGAAAGAAAGAGACCCAATTCAGAAATTAAAGAGTATCAAGGGAAATAAAGCCCAATTTAATGCCAAAGAGTATTAGTGTTGCAGCGAAGTGTATCAATGAAGATCTATCAACGGCCCGAAGCAGATGAAGCATTAAAGAACCATCCAGCAAAGTCAAAGAAGCAGTAAAGGCCATTTAAAGACACTCAAATCACACTTACTGCACATTAAACTCACATAAGATCAGTAGACCAAAGCTCAAAGCACAGTTATTGCAGAAGCACTGCACCAAGCCATAGAGGACACCACATTAACTCATTTTGATCCAGCTGCCTTTGGCGCAGCCCAAGGAATATTTACTTGCATTTAATTTCAGCACAAGTTAGGTTTAAAAAATGCTTTTTCCCGCATACCTGTTTAGGTCAGCTGTAATAAATATTTTTTGGATATTTTACCTATATATACCACCCTGAACAATGTAATGAGGGTTGGTTGTTGTTATTGGATGGTTAGTTGATTCACTCAAGGAAAAACTCGCACTGTACATTTGATACTTTCTATAATCAAAGACTGCTTCCGAGCTTGGAGAATGGATTGTTCACTGTGTTTAATGGTTGAAGAGTGAATGTGGAATTCTTGTGCTGTTACATGACTCAATAAGTGTTTCTTACATCTGTTCTCCATTCAAAAATCACCATCTAAACAGCAAAAAAAAAAAAAAAAAAAAAAAAAAAAAAAAAAAAAAAAAAAAAAAAAAAAAATATTAGCTTAGAACTTGTTTAACTGCACTCTATGCTCAATTTCTGCTGTTTCTTTATGTTTTCATCTGTTTTAGGCATAAATATGAATTCCACATGGCTCATGTTTGCCCTAATTCACCATGTATGATAGTTATCCAGGGATTCTTAACTGCCCTTGGATAGAGTTCATTCCCTTCCCTCTGTTAAGCTGAGTGAGAGATTCTTAATTGCCTCTCATTCCTTACATTTCATTCCATCTTTTAGCTTAAAGGTTGTTTTATGTGCAACTACCCTGCTCCATTTTCCTCTTGTGACCAAGAAAACGCACCATCAGTCTTATTTCCTGACTCCATGCCCACTGGTTTGAACTTATCACACTATGCATTGCATCTTTACTTGAAAACATCCTCCTTCCACTCAAACACCACCCAAACACAAACAAAACCCCTGAACCCAATAACTAGCCTAAAATCATCATCAACAAAGTTAAATCATTAAGAGAGAGCCCTCTCTGATTGCAGGTGGGCTAGAACCTGTAATCGAAAGATTGGTTTGTGGTTACCTTGGCCGTATCCCTTCAGGAGCTTAGGGACAACCTGAGTGTTAACATATCCCACATTTATAAGTGAAAATGATTTGCTTACTGAACAATGATGTATACGAAGGTAAAATCCAAACTCAACAGTTATTCATTGTAAATATCATACTATGTTATTTTAAATACCCTGCTTTGAGCTTAATTATATCACTCAGCCCTATCTAGGCTTTCCTCTTAGTGATCTAGCTCATTTTGTAATATGAACAGTTGAATAGGTGTTTTTATTTTTCGATTCCTTGTGTTGTGCAGATTATATAGGATCTTTTCTCTGGCGGTTTTGAGTTTTATCCACCATTGAGATTAGCACAAATTAGATCCAAGAAATCATCTGAGTCGATAACATCCTAAGCAGCATACAATGACACTTTTCTTCCTGAAATCCCTTGTTGGTCCACCTACAGTTTTTTGCAATATCAACAAACCTATGTTGCCTCTGCTTTAGCGGAATTAGTACCGTACCAAATTGCTGTTAAAGGTGACTGTCCAAAATTTCTCACTGAAGTTATTGTTGCAATTTGAACCAAAACTGTGATTGATCATTTCCTGGTTCAAATATAAATGGCTGCTACTAAACGACACCTTACACAGTAATTATTGCCTTCTGCTTCTCTGCTACTTCTCATTTTTAGTCAAATTCTGAAGATCTCTCTCCTCATCTTGCTAAGTCCTTCATTCTAGAACCAAGTGTTAAACATCCCATCTTGGTCTCATCTCAGCTCAATATGAGTACATAGATACAAGAAAAATTAGTTTTTTCCACAAAACAGTGAAGAAGTGAAAGAAAATTTTGAGGATAGGGAGTTAACATGATAATAAATCTTCAAAACTAAAAATTTGAACTTGCATCCATGTAGTTACCCCTTTGATTTGGAGCTATAATACATGTGTTAATATGGGGCCAATGAAAATTTACACAAAAAGGAATGATTTGGTTAAAATATGGCAGCTCATGATTATACAGACAAATTTGTGAATTTCCTGCTTATAAAAGTTTTAATATCAACTGTTTAGATCCTGAATAGCCTTCCTAAGGTAGTTTTCATTTCTTTTCCTTTTACGATTGAAAATTGCTTACGACTATCTTACAAAATCAGTCATAGGAATATTCCGCGGGAATGTCCAGGCAGAGAAATGTATCTTGTAAAATGACTCTCCATACCATATGTACTTCCTTATGATGAATAACGAATTCCTTTGAACAGAGAAAAATAAGCTAAAACAAAATATTCAAATCAATGGAGGATCCCTCTTAATCTACCTCTCTGGAATAGATGCGATCGGGGTATCCACACATATTTCCGTTCACCCTCTCTTCCAATTTTCTAATCAATAATGCTCTGGTATACTCTTTATGTTTGGCACAAACTTGCAGGGAGGAGTTTCACACAACACTAGGTTTTCTCAACCAGTACCTAGTATAACACTAAGTTGATAAATTGACTATAATTTAAATTATGAAACCATTTCTTGTCTGTTGCCAGCAATTGCTTCAGCACTGCTCCTTTTTTTGCATACATTTTAGTAGTAACCATATCAAGCTTGAACATTTCAACATTGTTGGTAAGTTGGTTGGTTTATCTTGCTAAACAAATATGTTCTTTCATTGCTATTTGTATTCACCTACTTGCCCTAGTGCATTGTTAGGTAGAAACATAGTAAGACTAGAACAGACATTTATGAATCTATGATATCCTTTGTCCTTCAGCAGGGAGCTTGCAAAGAAGACATCACAATTGGTTGGTGGAAAATCAAGTCTTCCAACCATCTTAACAGCCTGAAGAACAGAAGCATCTGTAAGAGTAAACTAAATAAAGGATGCAGAGGAAAATAACAAAGACTAACATACCCTTGCTATCAATGTGAATAACCAGTAGGTAATGTTCCCTGATCAAACATAGTTGAAGGGAAAAGTGAATTATAACCTCGCCATAAAGGGTGATAATCAACCTCCGCAAGCATAAATCCATTTTTTCATGCCCTGTCTCTTTCCTTATAATTCACGCAGGAAAAGCCATTGGAGGAAAGTATATATCTAGTCCTGATGATGCTGCCGAGTATATCCATATTACAATAGCACCACTAACATGAACATTTAGAGATCTAACAACACCATACCGAGGAATTTCCACACATGCATCCAGCACATGGATCATATCAACAGGAATTCCCTCTTTCTCTCCCAAGTACGATGACCTAATCCAGATGAAAATGTTTATCAACTCATCACACAAATGTAGTACAGATGAAAGCATACAATAAAACCTAATTCTTGCAACTAACACCTTGGTAAAATTGAATTATTTTAAACTTCCCATTTTTTGAATCTAGCATATAAGAAAAGTTACAAGAAACAGGGAAAGGAAAACAAAGCATACTGTTTTCAGTGGAAATGGATACTTATTAAGTGGTATATTGTTTGTCGTCTGCTCCAATCCCAAAACTGCGTACCCTTCCCTCTTATTTACCTTTAAGTATTCTTTAAGGTTCAATTCGGGTACTTCTTGTATTGGAATCCACTTCTCTGCCGTGACACTGCGAAGGAGACAAGATTTAATATCATCAATCTGAAAATGTGCTCGTTGCTTTCTTGACTATTTGCTTAGAAGCCATTCACCAAATAATGAAATCAGTATTGCACATTAACATAGAAAAAGACGATTCTGTACCTGATTAACTGGAATTGTTTATCTTTTATTATACTTGCATCAGCAATAACTAAGCTTGCTGCTTTAAATACCTGTAATAAAAAGGGAAACCAATTGACATAGAAGTAGGTAAAGAGATGTCTCACACATTTTCAAAAATATCTAGCTAAACTCATGTCTTTTCCACTTCACGTCACAAGTTCGTGCCAATCCTGCAAGATTAGGAATGCGTCCTAGCAAAGATGTAACAACAATCAAGTCCTGCCACCTCCTGTCATTTTGTCCATTTCTTTTATTTGTAACTCTATTGCTCACATCAACAATTGAAGACATCTTGAGGCATCACCAAGCATTAATCGAAGTCTTGGAGACACCCTTCGAGATCATGATGCATTGAAGCCATCATGAGGTGACCTTTGGAGATCTTTTTTTTGGGTGATATGAAAAGAAGTGGTGACACCTTCTAAGAAGACAAGGTTGTCATTGATGAAGTGATTTGGAGGAGGCATTGCTAGAGATAGACAAGGCTTGTTGAATAAGATATTGGGAGCCATGAACAATCATCAAACCTATCTTGACAAATTGAAGTTGAGGGTTGGAGCCTCACAGAGACAAGGTTGGTGCCTTGGAAGATAGGGTTGGAGCCTTAAAGGATAGGAGTCCTCAAAAGACCAAGTTGGACACTGTACTAGAGATAGGGTGGGAGCCCTAGAGGTTGGTGCCTTAAAGTAATAAGGTTGGAGCCTTGGGAAGTCTAAGTCAGTGCTTGGCAAAATACAGGTTGGATCCTGGGAGATTAAAGATTGGTGTCTTCATCTGGAGTTGGAGCCCTACACTTTATTGTATTGGATTTATTGTAAAAAAAAGATTGATAAAAGTATTTATTCTTATTGTTCATTTTGTGTTCTAATTATAAGTGATCTAACTAGTAAAAATAACAATTGAAAAGAAATATTGATTCACCCACCCTTTTTGTATTTCCAACAAAAAGAGCATGTGCCAAATGTTAAAATGCAAAATATTGACAAAGGACCAATTTTAGTTAAAATGCATGTTAGCTTGACTTCCACCCCCTCATGTGGTCATCACACCAATTCCATGCATATTGTGATCTATCAAAGTAAAAGGGACTTAAAATAACATCCCAACCCCTATCAATAATGAATTTCCCATACTAAAAAGGGTATTCAAAGAAAATCAATGAAGCTTGCAAAACAAGCTAATCAAAGAAAAGTAAAAGGCTAATTAAGGGATGAAAAAATAAATGTCAAGGAAAAGGTAACTCAAGTACTATAAGCACTCCCTATATAAAGGAACTCGGGGATGAAGGTCTTACATGACCCATGTATAAAATTATGGCTCTGATTATGAATTCGAACCCTAACCATACCACTTATCAAATGCACCTATCAATTGAAGGGTTGACCTAGCAATTGTTCCTCCACCTAAGGTCTTTTCATTTACTATCATTCTGAAGCACCTAATAGGGCTAGTTGATAACCCTTCCATAAATTTGACAACTTGCATAAGGTCATAAGCTATGTTGTAGGAAATGTCATGGAAGGAGCCATCCTATTACTTGAAATGGGCCGAAACACCAAAGTGCCTTTGAAATGTCCATGAAACATCTTCGATCATCTTGGGTGTTTTGCGATTTCAAAACTCTATCTAAGATGGTTGGCGACATTTCAAGACATTTCGGCAACTACAAGCCGCATTTCGGCTAGAAATGTGATGTTTTGTTTTTCCTTTTTGGGCATCTCAAGGGGCCAAGAAGGGCGTAGGCCACTTCTATCACCCAAAAACACTAAATTAACACTTTTTTATCTAGTGAAACACTCAGTTAACAAAATTTAATACAAAAAATAGAAATAGACTTCTCTAGAAAAAAAAAATAGAATTCTCTAGAAACTCTATCAGCTTCTTATTTTCTATAAAAGGGCACTTCATTCACTCATTTCTCACACATTCTTTTGCAAGAGGAGATTCCTATAGCAACAACAAGAATTTTAGTTGTGTTTCACAGCATGGGAAACAAGAAGGGTGTGGGCAACAACTGTTCTGGTGAGTTTTTCATTTTATAATTTTGCAACATTCATGGCCTCTCAAAGTTATATTTCCAATGCCCTTAAATATACTCAAGCAACCAAGTAACAGGGTTAATATCCTCTGTGGAGGTATGTTACTAAAGTGAAGCAAATGGGTTCTGGTAATACGTGGGAATGGAAGTGCAATTTATGAAAAATTGATAAGAGCTTCAAGTGCTCTTACATAAGAGTGAAAGCTCACATTTTGCATGAAGAGATAAAGGGTATTAATGTGTGTGCACATACCAGAAATCTAGTGGTGAGGGTTAAATTCAAGAGAGAGAGCGATGATGCTCAAAGGTCAAAGGATCAAAGAAGAAAAATCAACATGGACTTTACCTATCCTCACTTGAGTGATAGCATTGACCCAAGGATTGTTCGTGAAAAAGAAAGAGGAGGGCGCTACCAATAGAAGAAGAGTTATCCAATCCATCAAATCCAATTAAAGATGGTATATTGTTGAAGATGCTTGATAATCAATGGAGAGGAGAAGCTGACTTAAGGGTGGCAAGGGCCATCTTTTCTTTTGTCATCCCTTTTAATGTGGTTCGATCTCCATATTGGCAGGATTCGGTGAGAGTGATTAACAAAGCCCCTCAAGGTTACAAGGGGCCAAACTATGAAAAACTCACAATAGTTTTGCTGAAGAAAGAGAGGAAACTTCATGATGATATTCTGAAACCAATTAACTCATGGGGTAGTACATGGATTTCCATTATCTCAGATGGATGGAATGATACAATACATAGGCCTTTGGTTATTGTCATTACATCATCACTAAAATGATCCATGTTCATCAAAGTAGAAGATTGTTCAAGTGAGGTAAAGGATAGTAAGTTCATTACTCAAATTTTAATTGTTTCTATTGAACAAGTAAGGCCAAAAAATGTGGTGAAAGTTATCACAGATAATGCACTTGTTTGCAAAGATGCAAGATTAATTGTTGAGTCGATACAATCACATACTTGGACTCCTTACATTGTCCACAATTTGAATATGATTTTAGAAGAGACTGAGACAAAAACAGAATGGATTAAGGAGCTCACATGGAAAGCTAGGGAGACTATACAATTCATCACCAACCACCACCAATCTCAAGCAATATATCGAGAATACTCCAAATTGGAGTTGCTCAAAGTTGCTAAGACAAGGTATGCCTTAAACTTCATTATGTTATGTCACCTTGTTGAAGTTAAAACTGCATTAGTGAGTATGGTGGTGGATTCAACTTGGGCTAAGTGGATACAGGCATATACAAAGAAGGGAAGTATGGTGAGAAGGGTGTTGATTGATGAATATTGATGGAGCAAGAATGATTTCTTGCTCAAGTTCACATTACTTGCATTTGATCTTCTTCGATATGCAACCACAAAGAAACCTTTCCAAGATGAGGTTTATGACGACATGTATACGATGATTGAAAAAACCATTGAAATTATTACACAATAGGCTCCCACTCTTCCTTTTGTGGATTTTGATTTTGTTGCACAAGTGAAGTTCAACATTACAAGGTGGAATGGCTTCAACACTCCATTGCACACTTTGGCACATGCTTTGAATCCAAAATTTTATGATGAAGATTCATTGCTGAAGGAAATGGGAAGAGGAAGGCCCCACATAAGGATAGGGAGGTGGCCAAAGGAGTGAAGAAATACTTTCAGAATTTGTTTCCAACTTTTTTACAAACTAATGTAAGGGAGGAATTTTCCTGTTTTACTGCTTGATTAGAGGATTTTATAGACATATTGCCTTTGGATGAGATGAGGACGATGAACCCTGTTAAGTGGTGGACTTGTCATGGAGCATTTTGTCACACAAAGTGTCTAGGCACCACAACAACGCTCAGAGTAAGGGATGTCACTCTAATCCTTACTCACTCCGTTTAGACTCTCGTAGACAAGTCAAGTGGGGTAGTCCCTAAGGTGAATGAATGAGAATAACCCGTGAAACACAGGCTCTAGGAGACTTAAAGATGGACAACTTGATGAATTTAGAACAAATCTTAGTCAACTAAGATGGATAGATTAAACAATTAATACAAATAAGACACAATCACAAGAAATAAACGATTTTAGACCAGTGCCTTTATATTCAATTAAGCATAGACTAAATAAAAACAAGTTATCCAGTGGAAGTTATAAATGTGACAAATAGTGACGCTCATGATGATTAAATGTAAACGCCCAAAACTTTATCATGCAAGAGTTTCTAGCAATTAAATCTTGTGAAGAATTATGAAATTTAGATGCTAAGCATTGATTCCAGATTTAAAATGATTTTCATTAATAACCCAGATCTAAAATAATTTATCATTTTCCAATAGTCAATGATTTTAAAACATTAATCGCACCTAAGAATAGAGAAATCACTACCACGAAAGGACATCGAGAAACTTTAGATTAACAATTTAATTATTCCTTAGACAATTAATTTAATGTGGTAAATGAAGAAATCAAATGACTAAAAATCAAATCAAAAGACCTTAGTCAAATTTAAAGTTGTCGTAGGCCACATAAAAATAAAAATTTCTTAAATGTAAAAGCTCATATTCAACTTTTGATTTAATTACTTAGCCATTCTAAAGTCACTAAAATTTAAAGTTTTAGAATTTTTTTATGTTTTTTTTTTAATGTTTTTTTTAATTTTTAAAATTTTTTAAAGCAAATCAAATAAAAAATAAATGTAAAAGGAAAGGAAATCAAAGTCAAATTAGAAATAATAAGTAAATAAAAAAAGAAATGTGAAATAAAAACAAGAAAAAAAAAATCAAAAATCAAATTTTAAATCAAAATGAATCTAAAAGACAAAATAAAATAATCTCATGCAAATCTTAAACTAAACAAACACGAATAATGAAAATCAAATTTAAAATAAGAAATGAATAAGATAACCAAAGTAAAAAAAATCAAATGAAACCAAAAAGAACTAACTAAAATAAAATAAAAATAAAAAAGGTAAAACCTAAACCTAACCTAGCATTAATAAAAAAGTAAAATGTAAAGCTAACCTAATGCATACAAATGAATAAAATAAAAAGGTCGAATGTTTCCAATTGTATCGAATATTTGGTTGGAGGTCAGGTAGCGGAAGGGAGGAACGACGACTGTGTTAGGGAGCAGGGATGGCAGCGGTGAACATATGAGAAGGGAGGTGAGGGTTTGCAATGAGCAAGGGAAGATAAATCAAAAGTTAGGATCCTCGAAGAAGAGGAGACAGGTTGAGAGAGATGGCAGCGAGGGAGATGGGAGGCAGATGCAGCGAAGAGCATATGCTAGCAACGAGAAGGGAGTAACTTGAGGGGATGAGAACACTTGATGGAGGAGATATGTTTCAAAGTAGGGATAAGGAGGAGATGCTTGTGGAAGGAAAAAAATATAGGAGAAAGGAGGACGCAGGTGAAGGGAGGAGGAACAATGATTTTTCATGTTGAAAAGGAATAGCAACAACAAATTCCAGGTTCTTGAGGGCAACGAGGGGGATGGGCAGCGCAAGAGATGGCAGTAAAGAAAGAGTTGTAGGTTGAGGAAGCTTGGGCAAACCTATGAACACATAATTAGAAGACAAGTGAAATGTAATACTACTGATCATAAATACTTAACACTGTTGTAAGAGAAAATGTTGAAGCTACTTAGACATTGAACCATAAATCCTTCACCCAGCACACTGAAATGTTAATGTCAAATCAACTTAGAACTATCGATGGAAATAAAAAATTGTTTTAAGTGTGAGATTTCTTTTGTTAAATCTATATATTTTTTTGTGGATGGTAGCAAAAGATTGTTGGCATTATGATATAGGTGTTGTCCTTGATGGCAACTCACTCAGATGAAGGATCACAGTACAACATGTCAACAAAAAATAATTACAGATCAAACTACAAATAATGAAGAAAGAGAGGTATACGCAGGTTCACCTTGACCAAGTTGCGTATACATGCAGGTTCACTAAACACTAGTGTATATGTACACACGCACTTTCACAAAAGGAAAAGCACGTATATCTTGGAAAACTAAGTTTTTGGTCCGAGGTATTTGGTCCAAGGTATTTTGATCCAAGGTATTAGTCCAAGGTATTTGGTCCGAGGTATTGACCCAGGTATTTGGTCCAAGGTATTGGTCCTAAGTGGCTTTGGTGTTGTGCTTGATCTGAACCAAGGATGAACCTTAGTGGTTGATGAGGGATAAGATCTAATGATGGATCAGGATCTTAATTCTTGAAATGAATTATCATTATGTGGTTTGATCATGTACAGTCTAGATCTGAACACTGACACATGTGTCATTCTGTAAATATTATGATCTAGGTATAACTAAAGTCTAGAATAGCTGCAGAATTATGAATTAATATTTGCAAATGTGTACGCTAGTTGGCTTTGATAAAAGTGCGTATACACATTGGTTCAACACATGGAAGTAGCGTATACCTTATCAAGTATGTTTCAATTGCTTCTGTTTACTGTTGTAGAGTTCTGGGTTCTGCTTTGGGTTCTGTATTCTAGTGATAGTATTCTGAGTGATCAGATTGATTGTGATTTACTATAGTGATGATGGGTTGTCAAAGTGATTGATTGATTCAGTTATGGTTGATTCATAAAGTAATGATTGAGTTTCAGTGATTGGTTGATGCAGATGTATATGATGATTGTATTGTAGTTATGATGTTGTTGATGGATATAGTCTGAAAATTTATGAGACATGGTCCTTGGAGGAAGAAAGAAGGTCGTGGCCTTCTTTAGGTCGCCACCTATGTACTAGTAAACATATCAGCTAGTACAAAAGCTAGGCGGTTGTAGCTCCCATCCAATAGAAGCTGGAGAACAAGAGAAGGTTGTAACCTTCTGCAGGTAGATGCCTGTGTATTGGTATGAGTCTGCACCAGTACAAGATTGTAAATAGATTTTCTTATTATTAAAGGAAGACAAAGATGAAAACAACAAGTGGTTTTTACCCACATTGGGTTTCCACCTTATATCTTGGTGTTCATGTGTGTTGCTTATGTGTGATGTTTTATTTTTCTTTTTCTACATTGTCTAATAAATCTCTGATATACTAGTTAAAGTTCAATGCATGATAAATTGGTTAAATCAAAATTTATTTGCATATACACTGGTTGCTTTAAGTACAGTTGTGTGTACACACTGGTTCACTTAACTGAAGTAGTGTATATAAATCTGTTTGTGAAATAAAATTATTGATCTGATAATACTGATTCACCCCCCCTCAGTATTATTTCCAAAAATTGGTATTAGAGCAAGTCCTTTAGAAGAAGCTTGATTGCTTGAAGGGAGATCCATCATCATGAGTAATCAAGAAAGCATGGGATCCATCAAACTGCCAATCTTTGATGGGAGCAACTTTTTTTATTGGAAAATAAGAACCACAACCTATCTACAATCACTTGGAATGGATTTCTGGGAAATTGTGGAAGGAGGATATACATTTCCAACAGTAATTCCTATAGATACGACAGGTAAAAAGAAATATGAAACCAATGCTAGGGTTGTCAATACTTTATTGGGAAGCCTATCACAACTAGAGTTTGTAAATGTCATGCAACTCAAATCAACCAAAGAAATATGGGACAAAATCATTTTGAGCTACGAAGGAGACTCTCAGGTAAAACGTGCTAAACTTCAAACTCTTAGAATTCAGTATGAAAATCTTAAGATGCATAGTGATGAAAGTATAGCTAGTTACTTCTTACGTATAGATGAGGTTGTTAATTGTATGAAGAATCTAGGTGAATATATAAAGGAAGTTACCTTAGTTGAGAGAGTTTTGAGATCCTTTCCTACTAAATTTGAATCAAAAGTGTTTGCCATAGAAGAAAAACGAGATCTGCAGACTATCACTATGACACAGCTTCACAGAATCTTAACTACCTTTGATATGAGAAAAGGAGGTCCATCAAATATGAGAGAAGCCACATTTATAGCTTCAGGAAAAGGAAAGGAAGAACACAATGAATCAGGACATATTTCAGAAGAAGAATATGAGGTAAACTTTGTCAAGAAGCTTCAATGGAGTTCCAGAATATTTAGAGGTAAGCTACCCTTCAAATGATTTTCCTATGGCAGAGTCAATCATTATGCTGCCAAATGTCCTCATAAAGATAAATATGAAAAAGGGAAAGAATATGAAAAATGGAATAGAAAACAAGTTGTAAATAAAAGGAGTTACTATATTCATGAAGATAGTGATGGAGATGAAAATAGTAATGACTATAGACTTCTAATGGCTTATGACAATGATAATTTTTGGGATGCTTTAGAAGAAGATGACCTTCATGAAGAAATATCTAAACTAAAAATTTGTTTAGAAGAAAAGAATATGATTATAGATGCCTTGACATACCAACTTGTTGAAAAATAAAAACACAATGAAAAACTAGAATGTGAAGTTGTGGGTCTAAGAAAGGATCTTGAGAAAACAAAATCTCTCAATCTTATATTTGCTAAAGGATCAGGAAACCTTAGCGCTCTGCCCGTGAAGGAATCTCTGCGATCATCTGGGCTAGGGCTTCTATGCTCCTGCACGCCCCCAGGGCCGCCGTGCCTTGCCTCTGTTCTGCTGCTGCTGCGCGCAACCATGGAGCCCTCTGGGGGCTCGGATCTACCTCCCCCACCGGGGGTTTCTGCCTTCAAAGAAATGATCACTCAATGCAATAAACGCCCTCCCTCAGTGAGCTAGCAGAAATTCGTGAAGAAGATGGACACCATCCCCTCGGTTGCCCTCCCGGAGGAAGAAACCTGTAAAGCTACTTTAAACCTGGCTGAGCGCGGCCTCATTGGCCAGTTCACGGGCCTCTGGCCCTCTCCCAAATTGGTGGAGGAGTGGAATCAAAGGAACTGGAAGCCGCTTATCAAAGAGGGAGTTAAAAGCTATTTCATTGGCAAAGGATTCTTCGTCTTTGTATTCGAAAGTGCAGAGGACAGAAGCTTGATTTTCAGGAATGGCCCTTACTTCATGGGGCCGCAAGATCTATACCTCAATAAATGGTCGCCTGATTTTGATCCAACTCAAGATGTTCCTACGGCCGTTCCGGTCTGGGTACGCCTCCCCCATCTTCCTCTTCATTGCTGGAATCCTAAGTCCCTCCAGATCATAGGAAACGCCTTAGGCAAGTATATCGATCAAGCCACAAGGAAAGACGAATACTCCTGTGCCCGCATTTGCATCAAAGTAGACCTAGAGGAGGGCTTACCAAAAGCCATCAAGCTCATAGTTGCAGGATGGACCCATGTCCAAGAGCTGGACTACGAACAGATCCCATTCAAATGCAGACACCGCCATGGCTATGAACATTTTGCCAAACACTGTAAGAAAAAGGCAGAAGATCCTCCAAAGATTCAAAATGGGGAGCAGTGGATTCAAGTCCAAAAACCCAATAGGAAGGGCATCGAGAAAGACCCCCTGAAAGAGGCTCCAAGCAGTTCCAACCTCACCCGAGGAAAAAATCCAAATGGCATCGAAAGCAGTCAGAAAACGGCAACTACAACAAATCAAGAAACTCTGGAATAGCTTGGATCTCCCACCAATGTTCAAGATGGAGGGGAAAAGACACCTTCTGAGGCCATCCAAGGAAACCCTACAAAGCCCTCATATGCAAACATCACAAGGAAAAAGCCTATTGACAATTCAGGGTCATCGGAGGAGGAGACCTTCGAGCAACCCATCAAAAAAGTTGGCAAGAAATATCGCAGAGAAGAAAGGGAAGAGGAGGCCGAAAGGCTAAAAACTCAAGGAAGCCAACCTACTATTGAGATGTCTATCAGAAGAAATACAAGGACCAGGCCTCCTAAGGGAGGCTCCCTCCACTTCCCAGGTAAATAATGTGTCTCCTCTCTTGGAACTGCAGAGGATTGGGTAATCCCTCGAAAGCTGAAGCGATTAAATATATCCTCAAGATGGAGCCCTCAGACATCCTCTTGCTCCAAGAGACAAATATAGAGGGGAGAGCCCTCTTGGATATCAGTCAAAAGAAATGGAAGAAAAATGTAGGAAAAGCATTTAGCTCAGGAGGCTCTTCCGGAGGTCTCGCAACTCTCTGGTCAGAGGATCTCTTCCAGCTGAAAAATTCTCAAGAAACTCAACACTGGATCTTCATGGAGTTAATACACAATCCAAGTAAGTTATCCTTCTCCCTTTTCAATCTATATGTCCCTGTTTTATACTAAGAAAAAAGAGACTGCTGGACCTCCCTCATAGCCTACCTTGAGCAACACTCCCCCAAAAATATCATTTTGGCCGGAGACTTAAATATTGTTTTAAAATACAAGGAAAAAAGGGGAGGCACTCACAGCAGAGATCCCTTCCTTCCTATGGTCAAAGGCCTCATTCAGGATTGGGACCTCACTGATTTCATTCCAACGAAAGGGCTCTTCACTTGGACTAATAACAGAGTGGGAGGGGAACATATCTCAGCTTGACTGGATCGATTCTTGGTACAGGGTGCTCTGATGACAACCAAGAATATCATTACCACCAAAATCCTTCCCAAACTCACTTCAAATCCTAAGCCCATCCAGCTCTCTCTAGAAGACGAAGATGATTTGGGCCCCATCCCTTTTCGCTTCAGCCCTCTATGGACAGAAAGAGAAGGTTTTTTTGACACAGTAAAAGCAGCTTGGAGAAAATCCTTCCCAGGGTCCCCTAGCTATGTGTGGGAGCAAAAACTCAAAGCCATTAAGTACGCTGTGAAGGAGTGGATCAAAAAACCTGCCCCAAATCCAACTAGTCACAGAAAAGAAAATGTGCAGACCCTTGAGGAGCTGCAAACAGATATGGAAAACAGAGACGTCACTCCAACACTGCTGGATAAAGAAGTCAAAATCCAATGTTTGGCCTTTCAATCCTTTCGGTTAGAGGAGGAGTATTGGAGAATCAAGTCTAGAAGCCTGTGGTTGAAGGTGGGTGATAGGAATACCACCTTCTTCCATTGCCAATATCGGGCAAGACTTTGCAGAAATCACATCTCTGAAATAACAACAGCTGAAGGGCAGACCTGCAAAGGGTTCAGTCAGATCAAAGAAGCAGCTGTAAAGCACTTCAGTCAGCTTTTCAATGCTGGAATCCAAGGTAATGAGGAGGACGTGGCAGACTTCCTTTCCAATATTCCCCCTCTGGTCAGACCTGAAGACAACTTCGATCTCAACAGACCCTTCACGGAAGAAGAAGTTATAAAAGTGATCTGGTCTATGGACTCAGATAAGGCCCCTGGGCCCGATGGTTTTACCATCCATTTCTACAAAATGTGATGGGACATTATTAAAATAGATCTCCTAAAGATTATCAAAGGATTCAGGAATAAAGCCAAGGTAGGGGGAGGAACCAACTCCACATACCTGGCCCTCATTCCTAAAGATTCAAATCCTGAAACCTTTGCCAAATTCAGGCCAATATCGTTGTGCAACACCTCTTACAAAATCCTAGCAAAGCTCCTTGCAAATAGGATTAAGCCTTTCCTTAACAGACTTATCTCCAACAATCAAGGCGGTTTCATTGAAGGCATGCATATCCTGGACAATGTCATTCAAGTCCAGGAGATCATTCATTCAAGCCAGAAACGAAAAGAAAAAGGGATGTTGATCAAACTTGATATGGCCAATGCCTTTGACCGACTCAACCGGGCCTTCCTTTACAAACTTCTCCTTGCCTTTGGTTTCTCCCCTCACTTTGTTGCTCTTATCAAAGCTTGCACTGACTCCCCTTGGATTGCCCCCCTCATTAATGGCTGCCCCACCTCCTTTTTCCATGCCCAGAGAGGTCTTAGGCAGGGATGCCCCCTCTCTCCCTTCCTTTACATTTTGATGGCAGACTCTCTCAGCAGAAAACTCTCAGCAGAAAAAGTGGTAGGCTCTGTCCTAGGCCTTAAACCTTCCATTCACTCTCCTACCAAGAATCATGCTATTTTTGTAGATGACTCTCTCCTACTCAGATGAGCTTCTCCCATAATTGCCAAAGCCTTTGATGAAGTCCTAAAAAGTTACTGCAGGGTCACAAGAGCCTCCATAAATGAAAGGAAAAGTGCAGTTTATGGATGGAATATCGATCAATAGGAACTCACAAACATCTCTGCTCTCCTAGGTTTCAATAGCCAAGCCCAATGGGAGACGATAAAATACCTTGGACTCCCTATCATCAATGGATGTAATAAGAGAGCTTTGTGGTCTGAAGTCATTCTCAAAATCAAGACAAAGATCACAAGCTGGGGAGGTTATTGGCTCACTTCCGGAGATAAGGTCATCTTGATTAAGTCTGTACTCTCAGCATTACCAATTTACCAAGCTGCCTTCCTTCTAGCTCCAAAGCGGGTGACAGGCCATATCTCCAAACTGATTCGTGATTTCCTCTGGCAAGGTGGGAAAGGGAACACCCATAAAATGCATCTTGTGAAATGGGATCAGGTGAAACACCCTTTTGCAGAAGGAGGACTGCAAATCAGGGATCCAGCCATGGTCAATCTAGCGTTGGGTGGAAAAATCCTCTGGAATCTATATGAGAATCCAAAGCATCATGTCAGCGAAAATTTGAAGGCAAAGTATGCTCATAAGGTTCCACTCCGAAATCTACAGGCTTCCCAAATAGTTAACGCCTCCCAAGTTTGGAAACTCTGTAATAAAAGTTTGAACTTCTTCAAAGATAGAGTTTATAAAATCCCCGGCAATGGCAAACATATAAAACTGGCATGATCGAATTATGGACAGCACCCCTCTTTCAGAAAATGAAGAAATCGATGAATTAAGACAGTGGCTAGAGCGCACTAGAATCAATAGTGTTTACGATCTTTCCAAGTGGGATAGTTGTGGCGCATGGACCGGTTGGGACTTCCATGGCATCCGAGGCCGCCTAAACCATCAGAAAATTGCGCTGGATGAGTTGCTGGAGGAAGCAGCTCCAGTGAGCAGATGGTCGAAGGACAGATGGGGTTGGGGCCGCTCCGGGACTTATACATCAGCGGCAGCCTTCAAAGCTCTCCAACCCACAAAGATCAATAGCAGAAACCTGGAATTCTGGAAAAAAGTATGGGAGCCCCTCGCTCTACCAAAAGTCAACTTCTTTTTTTGGACACTGGCTCATAATAAATTGCTAACCGAAGACAATCTAATGAAAAGAGGCATTGTTGGGCCTCATAGATGCAAGTTGTGCAAAAACAGTGAAGAAACAGCTAAGCACCTCTTCATGGACTGCAAGTTTGTCAAAGAGGTGTGGCGTCTTATCCTCTACGAGTTCAAAATCACTGTCCCCTCGTACAACTCTGTAGCCGATATCTTCGATGTCTGGAATCAATGCTACCCCCATAAAATCCCCAACAAATATTTTTGGAGGAAAATCTGGATTGCCATCCCCAAATTCACTTGTTGGCAGACTTGGCTGGCCCAGAACGACCTGATCTTCAACAGAAAAGAGAAAAACCCCCTAGCAGTAGTTGTAAAAGCGAAATCCCTCCTTTTGGAGGCTGCCCAAGAGCAGTACCTTTCTGCAGACCCTTTGCTGCTTCCAGAAGAAGAAAGGTGGTTGAATTCTCTCTCCCCCTCCCCCTGGAGGATGCTATCTTCCCCTCAATCAATGAATCCAATCTGGAGAATAAGATAAGTTGAAGAGGATTTTCAAGAATGGTGGAAAAAACAAAAAATATCCTCGATCTTCTTTGATGGCGCCTCCAAAGGCAACCCCGGGGCTGTTGGGGCAGGTGGGGTTATCTATGATCCGGCTGGAGTCAAAAGGGACTTCTTCTCCTGGGGCATAGGGAAAAAATCAAACAATCAAGCCGAGATTTTAAGCCTTCTAAAAGCCTGCCAAATTGCCAAAGACAGAGGGGACAAAGAAATCCAAGTATTCAGAGATTCCGAGTTCATAATTAAAAAGTTAAATTCAGAGAACTTGTTCATCAATGCAAGCCTTAACAAAACGCTAAGTAGATTGAAGGAAGTCCTACTCGACTTTGAATCCTACAAATGCTTCCACATACTCAGAAATCTGAATAGAAAAGCTGATCTGTTGGCTAACAAAGGTTGTACACTTGGGAAAGGCCAAATTCTCATAAACGGGGATAGTTATATCCACCTATGTAATCCATGAGGATTCTGCAGCAGGCAATTTGGAACAGAATTAGATGCAATGTAATGATGGCAGCATTTGCATAAGTCCAAATCTCTTCCAATTCAAATAAAGATACACCCGTTACAGGTAAAAAAAAAAAAAAAGGATCAGGAAACCTTAAATGAAATTATCAAAGTGCAACGTTCTCCTCTAATAAAGACAGATCTTGGATATATTGAAGAATCATCTCAATCACAAAAGTCGTCAACCTCCACTAAAAGCTATCTTGATGCAGCAAAGACCAGTGAACAGTATGATAGTTGTCAACAAAGGCATAAAGTAGATCACCAGGTAAATCAAACTCAATTTAATCCAAGAATGAATAGAAGCCACAACCAACCTCAGGTAAATCATACTCAATTTGCTCCAAAGATGAATATCAATAGAAACTACAATCACCAGGTCAATAGATTCGACAATCACAGGAACTTCTTTACTGGGCAATGTTTTTCATGTCATAATTTTGGACACAAATCTGCGCAATGTGTTGCTTACAAAACGATCATGACTAGAGAAGAACGAAATCAAAAGAATGTAATAGGGGTCAATAAAATTTCCTATAATAACTTTTATCTTCTTGAAAATGAAATAGAATGCTCAATCTATAACAACTTTGGTCATGAAGAATCTGAATGCAGAAGAAAATTTCAGCAAACATCTCAAAAGGTGCAAACTCCATTAGACCCCAAGATATGGAGAAGGAAAGAATCTCAAACAGAAATATGTGGTATAGATTTGTATGCAGAAGGACAAAAAAATCAGTGGTACATCGATAGTGGATGCTCAAAACACATGACAGGTGACAAAGAAAAACTTCACTCATATACTGCCTTAAAAAAGGAAAAGAATGTTTCATTTGGAAATGACACTCCTGTAGTCATAAAAGGTAAAGTTTCTGTTCTCTTGAAAGAAAAGGTTAAAGCTAGAAATTTTATGTATGTAGATAGTTTAAAGTATAACCTGTTGAGTGTCAATCAAATGTGTGATCAAGGAAATGAAGTAGTGCTTTGATCAAACGAATGTGTTGTTCGTGAGCTTGATACAGGAGAGACCATAATCAAAGGTACAAGAACTCCAAACAACTTATACATACTCAAGGGAGGACAAAAATAGCTCTATCTAAGAAAAAATGATGAAAATTGGCTGTGGCATAGAAGATTGGGACATCTAAACTTTTCTCAAATAAGAAAAGCATGTAGATTTAAGGTTGTTTGTGATCTTCCAAATATCAGCATCCCTGAATATACAATATGAAAACCATGTCAATTTCGTAAGCAAACCAGAGCTTACTTCATTGAAAAAGAACGGTCAACTAGTAAACCTCTTGAACTTGTCCATATTAATTTGTGTGGACCATCAAAGAAAAAGTCACCTCGTGGAGAAGAATACTTTATTTTGTTCATTGATGATTTTTCCAGAATGTGTTGGATAGGTCTTCTAAAGCATAAATATGAAGCATTTGAAAATTTCCAAGCCTTCAAAGCTTTAGTTGAAAATGAATCAGATCAAAAAATCAAATGTCTCATATATGATCGAGGAGGGGAATTTACCTCAGATGAATTCTTTGAATTTTGTGAACAACATGGAATAAAACGGCAATTATCCACTGCAAGGACTCCCCAACAAAATGGAGTGGTAGAAATAATGAATAGAAATCTTCAACAAATGACTCGAGCTATGTTAGATGAATCTGGAACTCCTGCAACCTTCTGGGGTGAAGCTACATTCGTCGTCGTAACTATTCTCAACCAAGCAAATGTTCGGGTAAATAGCACTCAAACTCCACATGAACTTTGGTATGGTAAGACTCCTACTTTAAAATACTTTAAATTTTTTGGAAGCAAATGCTATATCAAAAGGATTTATGAAAAACTTGGTAAGTTTTAGCCCAGAGTAGATGAAGGTATTCTTCTTGGTTACTCTTCCCGAAGTAAAGGGTATAAATGTTATAATAAAAGAATTAGGAAAATTGTTGAAAATATTGATGTTGTAGTTGATGAAGCATGCAAATATCCACAACAGACAAAAAAAAAAATATTATGACAATGAAGAAGATGGGGTGTATTTTCCCACATCAAATCACAATAATATTGAAGAAGAACCAATGAAGCACTATAAGGAGGGATAACTGTAGAAGAAAAGGCTCGGTCCAGGTATGTTCAGAAAAATCATCCAGAAACTCAAATTTTAGGGGAAAACGAGGCAGGTGTACAAACAAGAAGAACTATTATAGAAACCTCAAGCTATCTAGCATTACTATCCTCCATTGAACCTCAACATGTAAATGAAGCATGCAAAGATGAATGTTGGGTCAAGGCCATGAATGAAGAACTTGAGAAAATTGAAAAGAATAATACTTGGGAATTAGTTCCTAGACCTC
>APFE030251727.1:68849-112829 GCA_000404065.3 Pinus taeda
TAATTATTTCATTTGGATTGAAAATTTAATTAATGATGTATAAATATTTAGAATATCGAAAATGCAAAATATCGACTTTCTTCTTTAAATATGCAAAACAATAAAACCCTCACTACGAAAAAAATAAAAATAAAATAAAAACAAGAAAATATGAAGAAGAAGACCACTTCCAAAATTATTAAATTTACAAAATAATTGTTTACATTTCATACAATAAAAAAATTTAAAGTAAAAAAATAGGTCTTTCAAAAAAAGGGTCTGATGCAGAATAACCACTTTTTTAAATCAGCATAAAAATCACTACCATTCTAAAACGCAGTGTACATAAAAAAAAAAATTAAAGTGCAAAAAACTATGTTTTAAAAAAAACATGTGTGTTCTGCATCACCCATTTTCAAAATCAGGTCACTTTTTTGCTATCTCTACAAAACAGGTAACAATATCAGTTCCTGTTTCAAAGTTTACAATGTTATATGAAGTCCCAATTAGACCTCACACCATTTGGAGTAGGAGCCTCAACTGGAAAATTACGTTAGTTACCCTAGTCTTTAAAATTTTCCTTGGTTGCAATAAGTGACACAAGAGAAACACATGTACTTTCGAGATAAACAAGTTAGCCTTGTGATGGATTCGGTCGTAAAGTGTATAATGGTTCTTTCACGAAAGGAAAACAAAAGTGAGTCTTTAAGAGAAGAGTAATAGTACTATCCCAGTAAAGACACACACATATATCTGAAATAATCGTTAGTAATCTTGTGAAATAGTTCACGAGGAAAAAATGATCATGAAATCAAGAGGCACATGATTCAAAGATGCGTACTAAAGCCAAAAAAATAGTTCATTTTCATTAGTATGTAGAAACATAAACATGCAACATAAATAATGAAATAATAGTATCACAATCATCCATGACATATGCATAAAAAGTGTGCTGGCTCCAAGAGCTTCTAATTATAAAGTGAAAGTCACAAGATACACCATTACAATGATACAACACTTGTTCCAATAGTGGAATGTTGAGGAACTACTTACTTCTCAAAAGCCTAATATTCTCTCCTATGCCTAGCTTGAAAAGCTAAGGTGAAATGTACTTTGGTTGAGCTATGAGGGTGTATATATAACAAATGAGGTGACTCTCCACCTCCCTTGTGACTCTTGAGCTTTTATATGACTCTTCACATTCTATGTGTGACCCTTGGGCTTCCACACATTTTACATTTTCTCAATTTAAAAATGGCATAATTACATCCACAAATGATGTGGCAAAATAAAATGACATGTGAGACTCTTTGAGGTGACACTTGGACAAGCCATGACTTGGCACGAATGACATGGAACTTCATAGTGATGTGTCAATGTCAATCTTTCCTCCTTGCTTCCATCTTTGTATCTTCATGATAGGTTTTTCAAGTACTTCATCTTCATCCTCCAAGAGTCTAGCTAATATGGAGTCTTCTTAGTGATCTTGATCTTCAATCTTTTGTCATGATCTAGTGTCCCTTCATCTTCTTGCTTGATGATCTCCTTATTGTAAAAATTTCTAAACAAAATTATATTTTTGTAGAAACGTATTTATTTCACCTACTTATTATTCCCAATAAGTTATTTATGAAATCCCTTCAGTAAATATTAAAATAAATTCTACTGCAGATATCACACCATTATACAGAAACAAATATATGCACAAAAATCAATCACATCAATCACATCAGCAGAGGAGGGTTTTATTAATCTTCAACAACAATCACTTTTATAGAAAAATTTACATAGACACTGGGAGAAAACACCTAAGACTTTTCTCTGAGAATTTCTGACACCCTGGAGAGCTTCCTTTCTCTCTGCGTCATCCATGTGTCTCTTTGGTCTGTGTCTCCCTCTACGTTGTCTCTTAGAGTCCCTATGTCACTTCTTATGAGATCCCTAAATGTTGCTAATTCCCCCTCTTCCTCCACCCTACAACTCTCCCTCTAAAATCGATCTCCTTATCTATGAGAGTCAATTTTCCATGGTATATTGAGTATCTGTTGGTGTGTCTCCAACTGGCCCTCAAGCCTCCTCTTATACTTTTCCTGTTGAGTCTTCAATGGCCAAGATTAAGTTCCTAATCAATGAATAAGATTATATTTGGCTTGATCCTCATCATTTAGAACCTTCTCACCCATTTTTATATTAATACTAATTAATATTTTAATTTTCCTAAGTTTAGACTTAGGAACTCCATTTTAAATATTAATTATTTTAATATCTCTCCAACCGGATGGAATTTTCCAAAACAATTTCTCGGTTTTGGAAATATTATGTGCCTTAGCCTCTCCACCAATTTTCATAGCTATATCACAACCGATGATACCACAAATCAACACTCACTTTTAGCAAGGAATGTGCTCTAGTAATGCTCCATCGCTGAAACATCACACTGATCCTTCTACACTGGTACCTTTGTAGATGCTTCTCCAGATGCCTCACACCATCTGCACTGTTTCTTTTTGTACTACTACCCATGACACTGCTACGTCTGTATTGCAACTCCCTCTCAATATGTTGTCCATGTTTCCCATAGCATTGCTAATTGTTGCATTGCAACACTTGACACATATCCATTTCTCCTACTGAAATGGATTCTTTACCATCCCCATATTCTCCCTGAAATAAATGAACTTTGTTCTTCCTAGGGCCCTAGTGAGGATGTCTGCCACATGTTCTCCTGTAGGACTGTAACTCAACTACACTGCCCCTCATTGGAAAAAGAATCTGACAAAGTGACACCTAATATCAATGTGCTTCGACCGATTATGAAATACTGGATTCTCAAAGAGCTTGATGCAACTCTGATTATTACACATGATCCTGATCACTTCCATCCGTCTACTGAATAGGTTCACATGCAAGTTTTCTAATCCATATGGCTTCGCATGAAGCTGTGCTAGATGCCATATATTCTACTTCAACTGAGCTCAGAGCTACGAATTTCTATTTCCTACTACACCAGGAAGTCATCCCCGATCCAATGTTGAAACAGTATCCAATGGTACTTTTCCAATCTACTGAACTTCCAGCCCAATCTGTGTCAGTGAATCCACTCAGCCTGATGTCATTGTCGTTGGTGTACAATATTCCATGTTCGATTTTTCCTTGTATATACCTGAGAACATCTTTGGTTGTTGCCCAATGCGCCCTATTAGGTTGCACCATGAACTGACTGAGGGTGTTGACAACCAAATACATTAGGGATTCTACGTGATGCATGCACAAGGTGGGATCAACATCTTTATCTTCTGATGCATCAATTTTATTCTAGTTGGTGATCATTGGAGTATCCATAGGCCTACAATCCTACATCCTCAATCTCTTCAGGGTTTTTGTAGCATATCTCCCTTGTCCAAGGAATATCTCACCCTTCTTCTACCAAACCTCCAACCCCAAGAAATAATGCATCTGTCCCAAATCCTTCATGTCGAATTTTATGGCTAGATTATTCTTGTAGTCCTTAATGAGCTTGAATGATCCTGTCAGGAAGAGATCATCCACATATAATACTAGGACTATAGTCTCATTCTTTACAACTAGATAGTAGAGATTGGGATTTGCATCACTCTTAACGAACCCATCTTCTGCAAGTAGCCATCAATTTAACCATACCATGCTCTAGGTGCTTGTCTAAGCCCATACAAGGCTTTCTTTAATCTTCATACATGAGATTTCTTCTCATGTGTCCCGAAGCCTTCTGACTGTTCAATTTATACTTCCTCTTCTATTACCCCATTCAAGAATGTTGTCTTGACATCCATCTGATGAATCTCCCACCCCATCTATGCTGCAAGAGATATCATGGTTCTAATAGATGTAGCCTGAAAGGTCTTTTCGTAGTATATTCCTTCCTTCTGAGTATACCCCTTAGCCACGAAACTAGATTTGTATTTCACCACGCTACCGTCTGCAACATATTTGATCTTGTAGATCCATCTCGAACCTACCATTGATATGTCCTAAGACTTAGGCACCACTTCCTAGACATCATTCACCATTATAGAGTTGTATTCCTCCACCATCGCATCCACCCATACTTGATGTTGAACGACCTCCTGAAAACTGGAGGGTTCCTCGACGTGAGCTACTAAGGCATGGTATCTGTCTGGTTGTCTTTGCTCCCTTTTACTATTCTTGGGTGCACCAATTAATTCTTCTGCATCCTGTAGAATCTGCTGGAGTTCCCAACTCATTCTTCCTCTAGTAGAAGGCACATCTGTTAGCTCTTCTCTTCCTATGATTCCTCCTGTTTAAAGGAGAATTTCTGGTACTAACTTCCGCTGGTTGAAGTGGTTTAATCAATGGCTCTTCTTTTGGTTGTTCCTCGGAAGGCATTTCTCGAGATTTTCTTAAAGCTCTATCCTCCATGAAATTTACATCTTGTTGAACTACTACCTTCCTACTCCCTAGAAGATAGACTCTATATGTCCTAGAACTCTCGTTGTATCCCAAAAGATATCCTTTCTTTGTAGTTTGATCTAGCTTTTTCCTCTTCTCCTCAAGTGTATGACAATATGTTAAACTCCCAAACATCCTGAAATGACTAACTTCAGGTGTATTCCTGGTGAATACCTTCTTTGGAGTAATCTTGCCCAATGCCCTATGAGGAGTTCTATTTTGGACACAGACTATCGTGCTGCATGCTTCTTCCTACAAGAATTTTGGCATATCCTGATCATACATCATTGCCCTAGCTGCTTCCGCAATAGTCATGTTCTTTTTTTTTGTTATTCCATTCTACTCCAGATTATAGGCGGTTGTGCACTCTCTTTTGATGCCCTCCCTAGTGCAAAAATCAGTGAAGTCCTTGTCAATTTACTCTCCACCATTGTCTAAGTGCAACACTTTTATCTTCTTTCTTTTCAGATTCTCCACTAGAGCCTTGACCTCTTTGAATCAACAGAAAACCTCATCTTTGGTTTTCAGAAAGTATATCCAAGTCTTCCTAGAATGGTCATCGATGAAGGTGATGAAGTATTCGACACCACTAAGAGCTTTTGTGGACATCGGTCTACAAATGTCTGAGTGTATCAATCCTAGTACATTCTTGGCCCTATTGTTACTTCTTGGAAACGTTGCTTTAGAATACTTGCTCAGAGCACACCCTCTTGTTCAGTACTAAGATCTAGAAATCCTATTACAATTTTTCTGAGAATTCTCAGAGCCCCATGGTGTAAATGTCCCATCCTTCTGTACCATATTTCATTCAAATCCTTGTCTCCATTACTGCCTATCAGTGTCATTAGTGATTCTATTTACAACCTGTACAACCTGTTACTTCGAATTCTAATATGGACCTTCTTTTTCCAACTCAGGTGTTTGATGTATACTTTCTCCTTAATGAAGAAAACATCATAGACCTTGTTTTGAAGTTGAGATACAGATAGTCAATTCATCCCCAGTCCTAGCACATGCAACACATTGGTATCTTTGAATCGCTCTCCTGTTTATGTTTGAAAAACTATAGTACCTTTCCCTACTGGAGTACACTTTTCCTTATTCCCCATGGTGATCTGAAAATTCGTTCTTTCTTCCTGATAATCTGAAAAACATTCTAGGATTCCTGTCATATGCCAGGAAGCTCCCTTATCTATATACCAAACCTCTGAGGAGGCAGAGCTTGCTATGCAAGCAACTTCTTCTTCCAATAACATAGTTTCCAATCAAACAAGAATTATTACCTCAAAACGGGTACTCTAACCCAAAAATATCCCAAAAACATGAAAAAGCAGGCTGAAAACGAAAAGTGTTGATGTTGGAATAACATTTTTTTTGGTACATTTTCAACATTTTTAAAAAATGGCAGTAAAAACCAAATTTTTGTGTGCAAAAAACACCCTGAAAAAAATGTGGATGCTAGAAATATTTAAATTTTCAAGCATGAAATTGAGAAAACTACTTATAATTGTTTTTAACCATAGTATTAAAGATAAAATATTCATGACTTAGAAAAACATTAAAATATTGACAATTTTTCAACCATGGAATTAAAACCAAAGTTTATGTTTACAAAAAAAATTAAATTTTCGAAATATTTCAAGCATGACATTATGGGAAAAAATATGACTAAAACACCTTAAAAAAAAGAAAAGAACAAAAAGAAAATGAAACAAAAAAAAACAAAATTAACTTATAAAAACTAAAACTAAAAATTATTCAAATAATTCAAATATTCAAAAAAAAACAAACAAAAAAAAAATAAAAAAAAAAAAACCAATTTTCAAATATTGCAAAATAATAAAAAAATAAAATAAACACAAAATTTAAAATAATAATAATAAGTAAACAAAACATAAAATAAAAAACACAACAAAAAATTGATTTAAAAAAAAAAAATATAAAATAATATATATATATATATAATATATATTATATATATATTAATGGTAAATTAAAATAAATAAATAAATGGGAAAATATTTCAAAAATTTTAACATAATTTAAGGAAAAAGTAAAAATTAACAAAAACAAATAAAAACATTTTTTTTAAAATTAAAAAAAACATAGGTACAAAATAATTTAAAAAAAAAGAATGTATAAAACAATAACAAAAAATTAAAGTAATATAAAAAATAAAATAAAACATTATATATATATATATATATATATATACCAAAAAAAAAACCATGAATGGGCCACCAAGGCTCACCCCAAGTTTTTTTTCGGTTTAATAATATATATATATATATAGATATATTAAAAAATATATACAAATTTGAAAAAAAAAAAATGAAAAAAGGCCCTGGGGTGGGGGGGGCTAATTTGGGAATAACCCCTATCACCCCAGGCCTGATTTTAAAAAAAAAAAAAAAATTAAAATTAAAGTAAAAATTGAGTATAAAAATTGGAAAAAAGCCCTAAAGTAGCAGGGGTCGATTCCTGGATTTGGCCCTTGCCACCCTAGGGCTTTTTCTTGTTTTTTTTTTCCAAATTTTTTTTGGCCCTGTGGCCCAGGCGACTGGGGGTGGTAGGGGCCGACTTGGTCTCTGCCACCCCCAGGGCGGCTGGGCCGCAGGGTGGGCGCGGAGGGAGTTGCACTAGTGAGGGTGGTAGGGGTCGATTCGGCCCTTGCCACCCTCGAGGCGGCTGGGCCACGGTGTGGGCATGAAGGGAGTTGCGTGCAACTTCCTCCACCCCCACACTGCAGCCCAGCCACCCCGGGGGTGGCAGGGGCCAAGTCCGAGAATCGACCCCTGCCACTCAAGGGCCTTTTTTTTTCAACTTTTTTTTTAATGATTTATATTTTAAGTGTTTCTGTTTAATATGTTAATCTTTGTTATATATATATATATATATATATATATATATATATATATATATATATATATATATGATCTTTTTTAATTTTAATTTATTAATTTTTTTTCTTTTTCATTTTTATTTTATTTTTACTTCAAAAAAATTGTTATTTTTTTTTGCTTAAATTGTATTTTTTTTAAATATTTCCTTTTTTTTTGTTTTAATTTTTAATTTTAACACAATTATTTTTTCTAACATTTTATAATTCTTTTTTGTCTTTTTATATATTTTTTATATTTGATTTGTTTTTTGTTCATGTTTTTTATTTTTTATTTTAGTTTTATTACTTATATTGTTTTTGTGTTTTTTTTATTATTATTCTTTTAAATATTTGTTTTCTTTTTGCATTATTTTTTGTGCTTTTTTTTATTTTATTTTTTTAATATTTGATTTTTGTCACGTTTATTTATTTTATTTTTTATGTTTTATTATCAACATGAAAAATCACCAACATTAAAAAAATAAATATCTACACTTAACACATTAGAAAATTTAAAGTGTAAAAAATAAGCCCTCTAAACAAAAATGGTTGATATTGCATTAGCACTTTTCAAAATCAAGATATAAATCACTAACAAAAAAAAATGTTCATACTATATACATAAAAAAATTTAAAGCGTCAAAAATAAGCCCTCTAAAAAAAATTGTGTTGATGCTGCATCAACACTTTTCAAAATCAACATGAAAATCACTAACATAAAAAATGTTCATACTAGATACATAAAAAAATTTAAAGCGTCCGAAATAAGCCCTCTAAAAGAATTGTGTTGATGTTGCATTAACACTTTTCAAATACAGCATGAAAATCATTAACATTTAAACAAAATGTTCATACTTGATACATAAGAAAATTTAAAGTGCCAAAAATATGCTAAACAAAAAAGTTATTCTGAATCACCACTTTTCAAAATCGAGTGATTTTTTGCAACCTCAAAAAAATGGGTACTAGGTCATTTTCTCATTTGATTGGTAACTATGTTCAATCTAAAAGCCAACATAGAATAATCATAATTATTGTCTCTTTTTCATTCTTCTAAAAATCTGCATGAGTCTCCTTGAGTGGATGCCTCTACATCATGCTCTTGACCCATAATTGATTTTTCCTTCCTGTCATCAAATCTTCGCTTGGATACCATGTGAAAATTTCTATACAAAATTTCTATTACTATAGCAACTAATCTATTTCACCTACTTATTATTACTTATAAGTTATTTATGAAATCTCTTCAGTAAATATTAAAATAAATTCTACTGCAAATATCACACCATTATACAAAAACAAATATATGGAAAAAAAACCAATGCGGGAAAATTGGTGCAGCAGAGGAGGGTTTTATTAATCTTAAACAATAATTGTTTTTACAAAAAAATTTACATAAACACTAGGAGAAAACACTTAAGACTTTTCTCCGAGAATTTATGATGCCCTGGAGAGCTTCATTTCTCTACTGCGTCATCCCTGCATCATTCTGCATGGCTCTGCACAGCTCTAGTCCCTCTTTGTATCATCCCTGTGTCTCCCTCTGCACTGTCTCTCAGAGTCCCTGTGTCACTTCTTCTAAGCTCCCTGACTGCTGCTAATTCCCTCTCTTCCTCCACCCTACAACTCTCCCTCTAAAATTGATCTCCTTATCTCTGATAATCGATTTTCCTTGGGATACTGAGTATCTGTTGGTGTGTCTCCAACTGACCCTCAAGCCTCCTCTTATACTTTTCCAATTGAATCTTCAACAATCGAGATTAAGTCCCTAATCAACAGCTAATATTAGATTTGGCTTGATCCTCGTCATTTAGAACCTTCTCACCCAACTTTATATTAATACCCATTAATATTTTAATTTTACTAAGTTTAAATTTAGGAACTCTATTAAAAATATTAATTATTTTAATATATCTCCAACCGGATCGAATTTCCCAAAACGATTTTTGGATTTTGGAAATATTATGTGCCTTAGCCTCTCCACCAATTTTTATGGCTAGATCACATCTGACACTACCACAAATCAACACTTATGTCTACATCTTCACAAGTGTCTTCTCCCATGATCTCCTTGACATCCTCCTTGAGCATCATCTTGTCATGTCAAGATAACAATACCTGCAGATGGAATTCACTCCTGACATGATGACATTAGTTTGAAAATCTCGTAGCTTATCTTGTTCTTCATGCAACACACTAATTGAGCTAGGAAAGAGTGTGGGACTGAGGAAGCTCAGCGATTGCACAGTGTGTAGTTCTAGGGGGTAGTAATGATGGTGTAGTCACTAGGACTGCACAACACCAAATAGCTAAGGGTCAAGAAGACAAGATTACGCAGTTGAGGGAGTTAGTGATGTAGTGGGGCATTCTTGCTCACTGCGATTGCAAAATGCACAATTTTGGAAGGACTGAGATAATGGATTGGATAGTTTATCAAGGTAATGATTGAGACAGGGCCTGACTGGTGACTAATATACACAGTGCACAATGGAAGCTTGACTAGTCAGTGATTGCACAATCTGGAAGTGTACGAGGCAGGGAAAAAGCATTGGGATTACGCAATGCGCAGTTCTTGGAGGCAATGACTGCACAGTTCCAGGAGGCAAGGGTGGTTGACTAGGGCTTAAGACTGTGCAATTTATAGTTCAAAAAGGAAAGATGATGGGTGGTTGGTCGAGCAAGTTGCAAAGAGAGGAAGACTTCAGAAATTGACTAAGTGTGGGATCAATGAAGCGAAATGTGAGACGAGAACATGTAACGAGGCTTGAACATGGTGTCACACACTTAAAAACAATCAACCACATGCCAATAACACACTTAACAGCCAAAAGCAACATGCATCCATTGAAACAGCAACAAATTGACACCTCCAAGTGTGAAACTTAAGATACACTTTGCAACACAAGTGTCCATTGCAGTAAGAAAATGCACAGAACTATGGGAATAGGTCTACATATATCTATGATAGAGAAATTTAGTATGATAGACAACACCAAAGTTACATTTTTAAGATGAAATATAACTCCCTTTCACAAAGAGTGACACTTCCCTTAACAAAAGGCGACACTTGGATTTTCTTCACAAAAGACTTCGAAAGTTAGAGGACAAGTATGGAATGGATTTAATCACTAGAAACAACAATTCACATGGTTAGAGGGAGGCTCCCAAGTTTGAATATAGGCCAAAATTTGGGGGGTGTTGTAGCAATGACAATGCTTGGCGACACATTGGTAGAACTCCAGCTTCTCTGTTTTGATCTAGCTTTAAATGCAGAGTCTAGTCTTTAAGGAAGTATTGATTCATCTTGTAGATAACATTAGTTTCCCCATTTACCCCACTTATAGATGTAGTCTCTTCCATTCCCTTTCTCAGATAAAATGCACTTACAAATCTTGTCATACCACAATTGTTTTGATCTAGGAGAAGGGTAATATGTAGTCGTGAGTTTGAGATGATTAGAGTTTTAATCTCATCTCTAGTGTTGATCCACTGCTAGCAGGCCCATTCAATACCCTAGTGGAGTCACTATAGGAACACAAGAATTTATTCATTTCCAACGATCATGTTCAATACCTCAACGAAGTTACTTGCTTCACCTCCCTGCATAGGAAGCCATTCTCTTCTTTCACCTGTTATTTTATTCAACATGCTCATTGGCATTTTATCGACATTTATATTGCCAAGGTGGAAGAGGGATCCAAAATTATTGAGAACAAGAGAGGTCATTCCTTCAGAGGCTATTATATACCTCTGAAATTGATATGTTCACCATTAGTTTCCCCCTCTCCCCTCTCTACTCGATTGGATCAATATGAAAAACACCACTTAATTACAACATTGAGTCAAGGAGTGAATATCCTGAAATGGGTATGGGTGTCATGGTTCTACTCAAATATGTTCATTCGAATGGATCATATTTTCCATTGACACATTGTTGACCTTAAATATATTAGACCAAGACAAAGAAGAGGGACCAAAAGTTGACCAAGTGTTGTTGTATGTCACATATCCCTTTTAAAGCTTTCACCACATTCGTTAGAAACAGAAAAAAACAAAACAATGACAATAGAAAGGACACAACATGGCATGAATGAAACAAAACAAACAAAAGGATAAGGAAAGAAATATGTACATAGGTAGGGACACAACCCTAGGCTGCTATTGGAAATAAGATCTTGGCCATTGAAAGGAAGAGAGTCCATCTTCCCATTTAATGACTGCTGACGATAGGTATGGTGGCAAAGCTTATCATGCATGACAAAGGGTCTGATTCATAGGGATTGGAATTTAGTGTGTTTACCCTTCTCTTCATGGGCTTTGTCCCACTTCAGTACTAAGTCTCCTACACTAAACTCCTTGTTTCCCACGTATTTCTTGTCGAACCAATGCTTGATATGACTCTAATTGATAACAAACTTTTATTTGGTTTTCCATCCTTCTTCCTCTAGCTTCAAAAGGGCGTTTATCCTTCTTTGAACAACAAGACATTGTTTACCTCGAGATTCTTGAGAAAGTTGAAGGGTTGGGAGGTATCTATTTGGAGGAAGGATAACATTTTTTCCATACATAAGGAAGTAATGGGAAGTCATCAAATAGGGTATCAGTGTGACATGGTCAACCCACATAGCATTCACCAATGCATTATGCCAGTTCCTTTGCTCAAAGTAAAGGATTTTCTTGATGATGCAAATTAAATTCTTGTTAGTAGACTCGGCTAAATCGTTTCCTTGGGGGTAATAGTTAGATGAGTGCTTTAAAACAATACCATTCTCTAATGCAAAATCATAAGATTTTAACGATGATAAGTAAGTTGCATTATCGAAAACAAGTGACGTAAGAATACCAAACCTAGTGATCATATTCTTCTTAAGGAAGTTGATGACTTCTTGCTCATTCACTTGTTTCAATGGAATTGCTTTTCTTCGTCGAGTAAAACAGTCTATAGCGATTAAAATGTATTGGTGTTTCTTTGATGAATGAGGAAAAAGTTCACCAATAACATCTAATCCCCATTGATGAAAATGTTCTTCAACGACAATGGGATACAATGGGGCGACTGACTTCCTATCACGACCAACACTTCTTTGACAAACAGGACACTTACGAGTGTAGGCATGTGCATATTTAAATATTGTGGGCCAATAATATCTAGCCCACATGAATTTATGGCCAGTAGTATCACCTGCATAGTGCCCACTGGTTGGCCCATCATGAAGGTCTTTTAATACCCTTTCCGAATCTTGTGCTTCCATGCATCTAAGCAGGACACTATTTTGGTTCTTCCAGAAAAGCGCACCATGTACAAGCTGATATGATAAAGCTTTGAGTCAAATATCCCTTTATGTTTGGCTAATAAATGCAACGATAAGGTATCATGCTCTAGATACTATTGCACATTCGTGTACCAAGACATGGATGCGTTTGTAGGGGTAGCTTGTTCAATATTGTACATTTCCATCTCTTGTTCCCATCTAGAAGATTCCTCTTTTGGTAGATTAATTGCTTCTACTGCAAGCTGACAGAAACCATGGCCTTTTATTGTATGAACTAGTTTAAATTCTAGATCGTATTCTTGCAGACATGTCATCCATTTCACCCTCCTCTCACCCAAATCTCGTTACACAAAAAGCAATCTAACTGTTGGGTGAGGCACAAAGATGATAACATGATTTTTCAGGAGCTAAGGCCTAAAGTGCTTCACCGCTTTATATACTACATAAGATTTCTTATCAATGGTGGGATAATTAATTTCAGATCCATATAAACCAACACTTATGAATGATATTGGTTGCTCATTTCCTTAATCATCCTTCTGAGTAAGAACAATTGCAAGAGATGTGTCAGAAGCAAACGTATATAACAAGAAATCTTTGCCAAAATATGGACTATACAATGTTGGGGCATCACCAATTGCTTACTAATTTAGGTGAAGGAACCTTTCTCCCTTTGATCCCACTTATAAATTGCATCCTCCTTGAGCATCTCTTGTAGTGGCTTGAAAATCTATGCATAGTTTGAGTTGAACTTTCCGAGAAAAATGATTTTCCCCAAGAAATATTGCATGTCTTTCTTATTCACGAAAAAGAGAATTTGAGAAATAGTCTTGACCTGTTCCAGGTCCACTTTAATTCAACTCTTAGCTATAATGTGGCTCAAGAGGTTAGCCTCAAACACTCCGAAGATTCTCTTCTTTGGATTTAAATATATGCCATATCTTTGACATCGCTCAAAACTTTGACTAAGATGATGAAAGTGATCATATTTTTTCTTTGAAAATATTGTAACATCATCCAAGTACACCACTACACTTTGTCCAATCAAACCACAAAATGTGACGTCCATAGCCCGTTGAAAGGTAGCACCCACATTGAAGAGTGCAAAAGGCATCGGCTTAAATGTGAATGTACCCCACTTAGTCCCGAACATGGTTTTATATCTGTCGGGTTGTGCTACTAGAATTGGTTGTATCCAGAAAATCCATCTAATAGTGAGAACATTTCTTACCCAAATATCATTTGCAGGATCTTCTCCATAGATGGAACGGGATAGTTGTCCTTACCTGAAGCCTGGTTCAAGTTACGGAAATCAACACATAAGCGTATCTCTTTGTACTTCTTTCTTATGGGAACCAAATTGGAGACCTAATAGAATAACGAACTTTGAATATGATCTGAGCATCCAACAATTTTCTTATTTCTTTCTAAATAAGGGATTCAAGCATAGGAGAAAATTTTCTTAACTTCTATTAAAATGACTTTACCCCTTCCTTGATGGGTATCACATGTTGGATAATTCGCATATCATAAGTTTTCAAGTCCCCTGAAGCGACAAAACTTAAGAGTGTTTGTGCTTTAAATGTAAAATACACAAAGGTATTTGTGAATAATATTTTTATTAATAATATGAATGAACAAGGATGATGACTATTACAATGAGGGTTTGTTTATATACCTAGGCATGTGCCTCTTCATGGCTGAGCATGTCATTTAGACATGCCTTTTCATTTAACTAATGACTATTTAAAATAATCATTATTATATATATTATATATATATATATATATATATATATAATATAATATATATATATATATATATTCGTGACATTTCCCCTCTCTTCAAAGAGCTTTTGTCCTCAAAATTTTAATCACTGAATCATTTTGGTATGTGTAAGTCATTAGTAATATTACTTGGAATCGTGATTTATCCATTTTCGTTAGTTTTTTTTTTCCTTCGTAATTTTTAAATTTATATTTATATAAACAAAGTAACTTTATGAAAAATTATAAAGCAACTTCATAATAAAATGGCTTTATAATGAATTTACAAAGTAACTTCAATAATGTTAAAGTTTTCTTTATTTAATTTTATATATTTTTTTAATTTTCACTTACTTAATTGAGAGAGTTCTCTTGAGGAATGTGAGCATTGTTGCATCCCTTTGTCATAGGCTTCATAATTTCTATAATGCCTCTTGTTCTTGATTATGACTCTTAATAAATCAATATGTTTTTGTGTTCCATTTCATAATACAGTGGGACAAAAACAATCTTTATTTTATTTAATAATATGACTAGTCAATCCCCAAATATTACCTACATTCGTACGCTCGTGTCAATTGATTTTTGGGGCCATTTTTAAGTGTATATTTTGGGTATGCAGAATGGTAGTGGAGGAATGAGCTTGTAGTCACGACTGTAATCGTGCGTATAATAACCAGAATGTGGCTCGACACACGAGTTCCTTCCTGGTAATAGCAAACAAAGTGTACGAAGCACATGATCTTCCTTCTAAAAATTCATCCATCCAATCTTGTTCCTCTAGCTAGATTGATCCAATAAATCCTTTCAATAAATTCTTAAAAAGAAACTAAGGAGATCGTGCATTGTTCTTGATGAAGGGATGTTTCAACAATTTCTCAATAGACAGCCTCTTCGCTGGATCGTATCGCAAGCATGACGCAACCAACTTCCGAAGTGACTTGGAGAATTTCGCACCAGTATGCTTTGAAATGTTCCCCTTCGCCAAGTTTGTAATGGACTAGCATGGGTTGAATCCCAGAGTAAGGAGGTTGACCCTGACCAAGCTCAATTATGGCAATGCTCAATGACCAAATGTCAGCGTTACATTCATATCCTCCTGGTCCCATCTTTCCACACAATATGACCTTCAACGCCATCCAGAAGACAGTTCCTGTTAGTGTGTATCACATCATCTAGTGCATGTCACTAGAATTGTATATACACACAGAAACGCAGTAGTCATCCAACTTAACATCATGGTGAATATGACCTGCCTTGTGTAGATAATTCAATGCTTGTAGAGTCTCTTTTAGAATTGTTGCCACAACTAACTCCTATAATCCATCGGTTTCCAAGCTCTTGAGAATGGTTAAAAGGGAGCCTTCTACCATGTAGGGCATCACTTCCCATAAGAAGCGTTCTGCGATGGAAGCACAGTGAGTTCCTAACATGTTGAGATGTCTAAGGAGAATCAATGTTAGACATTCCTCCTTGAGTTTATCAATATTTAGTTTCAGTGTTTCGAGATCGATTCTCTTAATCGCCACCACTTCATTGAATTTCAAGCAAATGGCTTTATATAACGTCCCAGTCCCACCCTTACCTATTTGCTCAGAAATTTGATATTTTTTTTGCCAAGTAAGATAAGTTCTATGTGACTCGAAGTCTTCCAAATGCGCCACTCTCCTACTATGAAATTATCTTTTCATAACTTCTGTAAACTAAAACTATGACAATCGGGAGTATTGATGGTCACCTTGCAATTACCCATGAATTCAAATTGGTACCACAGAGTACACTTGTTAAAGGATTCAAATTGTACCTGTTTGTTACTTTCATCATAATCCACCTCCAAAGGAACTTATTTAAGTTTCATTTCCACATCATCTCTATCTCCCTTACACTCAGTATTAATGTCCATATCATCAATATTCATAGATTATTTTTCTTCCTCGAAATAATTTTTTGATTTCCTCCCATGCATCATCAATGGATTTGTTTCTTCCACTTTTACCATGTGAATTCAAATCTTCCTCATCAATTTTGATTTTCTCCCCTTATTTATTATCTGTGGATTCATTCCTTCCATTGGAACTCTCTGCATCCACATCTCCATTATCATCATCAACTATTTTCCCTTTTTGTTCATCATCAAAATCAATAATTTTGACATCTTCATCATCTACAACTACATTTACATCCTCATTTGTCATATACCCACTTTGATTATCAATCTTATTCATGTGACCCTAAGGAGATTCTAGTTCAACATGTTCAACATCCTTTTCTTGGTAAGAACATTCTTTATCGATATTTTTCATGTCAATGTTTACTTGTGTTAGACATGCTGCATATGCTTCAAGATGTTTTGTTGATTCTGCAAATGATCATTTTATTTTCTGCAACGATTCTCGAATTTCACTTAACAACTCAATTGGAGGTTTATGATATTCACTTAATTCCATGATTTCAGGACCTAAACTTAATGGTAGATTGTGTGGTGAATAAAGTCCAAAGGCTCACATGGCTCTGATATCATTGAAGCGACAAAAAGTAAGAGTGTTTGTGCTTTAAATGTTAAATACACAAAGGTATTTGTAAAAGTAATATTTTTATTAATAATATGAATGAACAAGGATGATGAATGTTACAATGAGCGTCTAATTATATACCTAAGCAAGTGTCTCTTCATGACTGAGCATGTTTTTTAGACATGCCTTTTCATTTAACTAATGACTATTAAAAATAATAATAATAATTATTATTATTATTATTTATATTTATTTATTTTATTTTATATAAATTATATTCATAACATCATCATATATCCATGCGAACACATCTAGATACTGCTTAAAAAGAAGGATAAAAGCTTGTCGCTCTTGAGGTGTATAACACACACTGAGATTCACATATTTCAGATCTTCTTTCGTACCCAAATTTACTTGTTCGTGCAATAGTGTAGAATTGTGGGTCTTAGCATTGATTGGCCCTTTAAAATGGTTTTGTAGATCATAATTCTTTTCCAAAGTTACCACACCCTTGGGCATGGGGTTCTCTTTACTTCCCTAAGTTGATTCCTGTAAAGCCTTCTCGTGCTCGTCTTCATCGATTGTCGCATCCTTAAACACATCAGCATTTTCCATGAAATCCAGTATCTGTTGGTCATCATTGAAAACACAAAAATTAGTAACATTATCAAGCATGAATGGTTTATAAATAATGTCAATTGAAAGTCCATCTCACAATGGCGATAACCTAGCAGTGGCGCTAGCCAATGTGTCTGTGGATGCATTATGTATTCTAGGAAGAGAATTAATATTAAAATCTTGGAAATATGAAATGAGACACCATACCTTTTGTTGGTAGTTTCTAAGATTAGATGAAAAACAATGAGTATTATTTCATACATGCCATGTAACAATCTCTAAGTCACAAATTACCTTAAGAGTCTCCACCTTGAGGTCTATGGCTTTCTTTAAATAAAAAATGAGTGCTTCATATATGACAACGTCATTTGTGAACTCAAATTCCAAGCGGTATGAAATCAAATATTTGTTCTTTTGCATGCCTATCAAAATACAACCAGCGCTAGAGCCCTTCTGTGTTTTCAAATAGTCAAAATACAAAGTCCAAATGTTAGCAACATCAAGTTTAGTTCTTACACTAGTACTATTTACATCTACATTACCAAAACCATAAGCACTAGTTGGATTGCAAGGAAGGAGTTCCAACTGTGTGTCTAGTGGTATATGGGACAACTACACAAAGTAACATCTATGATCCACTTCTAGAAAACAATTTCAAAAACTCATTTGCACATACCTGATAGGCTCATTAGGAGCCTCAAGCTTTGTGATGGTATGTTTCATAAACGCTCAGTCTCAACTCGGATCTGATTATTCTTTCCTTTATACGAAAGACACAAATACAATCAATCTATAGCAAAGTATCCTTGCAACTTACTAGATCAATCTTTACTCAAAAATGTTGGCACCTAATCTTTCAGATTAGGTAAAACCATGTAAATATTTTAAATAACAAAATAAAGAGAATTGGAAGACGAAAATACATTGGGAGATGAAACCCAATAGTCTCCCGCTCCATGTATATATCCATGTTCCATGTTAATGCAAAACACAATTCAATTCGTGGAGTTACCTCCTGCCCTGACATGGTATTAGAGCCAACTCCCAGATTAATTTATTGTGTTGTAACTCCTGCCAGTTTTCTGCCATTGTACTCATTTTTTTCGTGTCATTATTCTCTGTCCCTCAACCAGAATTTCGAACGTTGGCTGCATTGTAATGATTGTGAGACCATATGTTGTGTGCTCAAAGGTATGCGTGTAAATGGTATGTTGTGTTATTCTCTGCGTTTAATGGAATGTTGGACTATTTCTTTGCGTTCCATCTATCTGTGCGTTAATTCCAGAATATGCATTAACGGTGCTACCTTATGAAGCGGACGTTGAGGAAATCCTAATATGCACTGAGGGTAGCTGTTTAAAGCTTGAAGTCATTGAAGTCATAGAAACCTGCATCAATTTTGGAAGTCGTTGAATATTGTGTTGGCAATGTTCCATGTTCCATTATATTATGAGTTGGTCTTTATAATGATGGTGCATTGAAGTGAATATTTTTCAATCTGATTTAGTAAAAAATTAAATTGGTATCATGCAAGTTATTTTTTCAATGGTTGTGTGCATTGGGGCGGGTTCCATATAAGTCTTAGCATTGAATTCCTTTTCACCATACATATTTACTATATGTTCAAGCCATATTTATTAAAAAGAGCACCTTACATTTACTTATTAAAAGGAGCATCATACGTTGAAGCCATGATTTATGAATTATAATGGGAATTCCTTTTTATGAAGTGCATTATGGTTCGAATGACATGGCTTAACATATGGTTATGTTTATATTATGAAGTGAATTGTGATTTGAATAACATGGCTTAATATACAATGATGATTAATATATAGTTTGAGTAGTGATATTATATGGTGGTATATTATGTGATTAGTAATAGTATATGGTGGAGAACCTTCATATGCACAATGAATAGTAAAAAAAAATTTAGAATGCATTCATTTATCTCTATAGTTGGAGTGGTTCTCTTCGGCAAAGAGAACTATCCTGAGTGGTCGTGGAAGATAAAACACACCCTCATTTTCAATGAGTTGTGGAAAGGGGTTTGTGAAGGAGAAGGAGACAATGCACCTGAATAGCCCACTTCAGATAAGGAGCTTGCCATTTGGAAAAACAAGAACGACAAGGACTATGCCTCGATTGCGGTATCAATAAATGAAGAGGTGAGTCACCATATTTTTCAATTTTCAAATGCCTTTGAAGCTTTAAAGAAGTTGAAGAAATTGTATCACTCACACTTTGAACTTGAAGTTGTTCAATTGATGATTAAGTTGTTAAGTCTTGAGTTGAAAAATGATGACCCTCTTGCCTTAGCATCAGAAGTAAGATCCATTATGCATGTCATAAAAGCCACTGGTGTTGAGATAGATATTCCTCTCATAGTTTATGTCCAGGAACTATATCCCACCTATTCACATTATCTTGAGTCATTGCAAGCAAGTGGAAACCTTAAGTAGATTACCTTTGACTCCCTTGAGAAGAAGTTTGCTGAGAGAGAGGAGGATTTTGGGAAGAAGACAACTCCTCAGTCTACTGAAGAAGTTGTGTGCCTTGCACAGAAGGAGAAGAATCATCCACAATATTATTTTAGAGGAAGAGGTGGTGTAAGAGGAAGAGGAAGGGGGGATTTTGGATTTAGTGGGGGCAGACAGTTCCAAAGAGAAAAGTTTGATCTTCATTGCATAAGTTGCAATAGAGATGGACATGATGCTTCTACATGCAATTTTCCTTGGGACAGAATTGAGTAGGAAATAAATGAAGGAAAAGGTAAAACAATTGACAAGGGGAAAGGTAAAGCACCTGAATCCGCTCATTATGTTGTGGCTAATTGAAACATTGAAGTAATTGAAGACTTATTCAATGCTTCACTTGCTTCATGGAAATATGATTGGTTTCCTGATTCAGAAGCAACTTTCCACATGACTTTTAGGGGATATTTCTTTGAAGAATCAACTGACAATGTTGATGGAGCACAACATATACACACACTTTCACAAGAAGAAAATCACATATATGTTGGAAAATCAAGGAAATCCAAGAGTAGACAATACCAGGGGTCAATACCATTGTATTAGCTCACAACATTGAGCAAAGTAACGACTATTTGATCCCATCCAAGAATACCACGGGTTCTAAGTAGCTTTAGTCTGAGATATTGAGAAAGGCCTAAAACTATACAAGGAGGAGAAGATCATAAGGCCAATGTGTGCAAGTGAAAGGGTTTCTAAGGAATACTTCTATCTGAAGTATATTATATGTTGCAGGGGCTATGTTTTTTATTTGATCTGAAATATTTTGTGCACCTTGAATTCAATGTTGGATCAGGATCATGAGACCTAAAATGACTTATCATTGAATGATCTGATATTGGTTGGGCTAGATCTAATTCTGTACACTTGTTTTATTCTTTAAATGTCATGATCTGGGAATGTCTTAAGTCCATAATAGAAATGAAGTTGTGAATTAATATTTTCATATCTATATGTTGGTTCGTCTTGGTAAAAGCGCATGTACACGTAGGTTCTACTCTTCCAAGTAGCGTATACAAAAGAAAATCCTATTCTTCAAATCTGATTGATCTATCTAATCAGTTCTGTTGTTTTACTATTGTTTGTTAATGAAGTCTTCTTAGATTTGAATGTAAAACTAGATGTGTAAGGAGTTTGATATATGATTGATTGATTGTATAAGTGAGAAGGGTGATCTCTACTACTACCTGTGTAAAGCTCTGTAAATTGACAGTAGATGTTTAGTATATTGATGGTTGGTATAGACTTGATTCATAAGTTTTATGTTTCAATATTTTTGAAGGTATATGCAAGTTTCATTAAAGGAAGTAGCATATACACATAGGTTGGGTTCAGTAAAGTAGCGTATACATTCTAATGCATGATTTTTGAGGTTGCAACTGGTTCTAAATGATGATGCAATTTTTTGGGTTCAGCACAGTGTTCTGGTGAGAGTGATCTGACTGCTTAGATTAACTAATTATTGGTTGATGCAGTTTGAAAGTTCTGATGGGTCTAGTATGAAAATTTGATGAAACGAGGCCTTCATGTATATTGTTGTGTGCCAGGAGCATCCAGTTTGAAAATTTATGAAACATGGTCCCTAGAAGAAGAGAAAAGGTTGTAGCCTTTTGTAGGGCAATGCCTATGTACTAGTATACACATTGGCTAGTAAAAGAGCTAGGGGGTTGCAAGCTCCGTTCTAGTAGAAGCTGGAGAATCAGAGAAGGTTGTATCCTTTTGCAAGTGGGTGCCTACGTACTGGTATGAGTCTACACCAGTACAAGATTGTAAACAGATTTTCTTATTATTAAAAGAAGATAGAGACGACAACAACAGGTGGTTTTTCTCCTGCATTGGGTTTCCACCTTAAATATTCGTGTTCATGTGTGTTGCTTATGTGTGATTTTTTATTATGGTTTTACTACATTGTTTAACAAGTTAATTGATGCACTGATTAAAGGTCAACACATGAGAAACTGATTAAAACATAAGTTCTTTGGATATACGATGGTTTCTCTAATAACAGTAGCGTGTACACACTAGTTCACTTCACAGAAGTAGCATATATAAATCTGTTTGGGAAATGAAAAATTGTTGAACTAATAATATTGATTCAGCCCCCCCCCCTCTCAATATTATTTCAAACAATTGGTATCAAAGCAAGTCCTTCAGAAGAAGCTTGATTGCTTGAAGGAAGATCTTTCAAGATGAATAAACACAAAGGCATGGGATCTATTAGATCACCAATCTTTAATGGGAAGAACTTGGTATATTGGAAAATAAGAACCAGAGCCTATCTTCAATTGCTTGGAGTCGATGTTTGGGAAATTATGGAAGGAGGATATCAATTTCCAGCAGTAATACCTACAAACTTTGTAGGTAAGAAGTTATATGAAACTAATGCCAAAGCTGTCAATACATTATTAGAAAGTCTTTTAGAATCAGAATTTGTCAAAGTCATTTAGCTCAAGACAACCAAAGAGATATGGGACAAAATCATTCAGAGCTACGAAGGAGACTCTCAGGTAAAATGTGCTAAACTTCAAACTCTCAGAATTCAGTATGAAACTCTTAAGATGCATAGTGATGAGAGTATTTCTAGTTACTTTTTACATATATATGAGATTGTTAACTGTATGAAGAATCTGGTTGAAAAGATAAAGGAAGCTACTTTATTTAAGAAAATTTTGAGATATTTATCTTCTAAATTTGATTCAAAAGTGTCTACCATAGAAGAAAAATAGGATCTTCAAACTATTACTATGACTCAACTCCATGGAATCCTAACAACCTTTGAAATGAGGAAAGGAGGTCCATCAGATATGAGAGAAGCTGCTTTTAAAGCTTCAGCAAAGGGAAAAGAAAAGGAAGAGCACAATGAACCAAGATACTTTTCAGAAGAAGATGAGGTAAATTTTGTCAAAAAGCTTCAATGGGGTTCCAGAAGATTCAGAGGTAAGTTACCATTTAAATGCTTTTCTTGTGGTAGTGTTGGCCATTATGCTGCCAAATGTCCTCATAAAGATAAATATGAAAAGGGAAAGGAATATGCAAAAGGAAATAGAAAACAGGTTGTCAATAAAAGGAGTTACTATATGCATGAAGATAGTGATGGTTTATCTAATAGTGATGAAGATGAAACTAAACAAGATTGTAGACTACTCATGGCTTATGAAAATGATTATTTTTTAGATGCCTTAGAAGAGGAAGAATTTCTTGAAGAAATCACAAAACTCAAAATCTGCTTAGAAGAAAAGAATATGATCATAGATGCGTTGACACACCAACTCACTGAAAGAGGAAAACACAATGAAAATCTAGAATGTGAAATCATGGGTCTAAGAAAAGAACTTGAGAAGACAAAATATCTTAATATTAGATTTGCTAAAGTATCTGAAAATTTAAATAAAATCATCAAAGCTCAAGGTTCTCCTCTGATAAAGATAGGTCTTGGATATACTGAAGAATCATCTCGATCACAAAATCTATCAGCCTTCACCAGAAGCTATCTTGATGTAGCAAAGACTAGTGAAAAATATTTTAATCGTCAACAAAGGCCTAAACTTACTTCATCAGGTAAATCATACTCAACTTACTCCACGGTTGAATATCAGTAGAAGCTTCAACCAACAGGTAAACAATGCCAAAAGATTCTATGATAACAGAAATTTCTTCAATGGGCAATGTTTTTCATGTCATAACTTTGGGCATAAGGATACTCAATGCGTTGCTTACAAAACCATCATGACTAGAGAAGCACGAAATCACAGGAGTGCAACAAGAATCAATAAAAGTACCTATAATAACTTTTTTCCTCTTGAAAATGAAATAGAATGTTCGATTTGTAACAACTTTGGTCATGAAGAATTTGAATGAAGGATCAAATTTCGACCAACACTTCAAAAGGAGAAAACATCATTAAATCCCAAGATATGGAGAAAGAAGGAATCTCAATAAGAAAGATGTGGCATAGATCTATATGTAGAAGGAAAAGAAATTAGTGTTACATTGACAACGAATGCTCCAAACACATGATAGGTGATAAACAGAAACTTCATTCATATAATGCTTTAGAAAAGGAAAACAATGTCTCATTTGGAAATGACACTCCAATTGTCATTAAAGGTAAATTTTCTGTTTTCTTAAAAGAAAAGGTTAAATATGGAAATGTCATGTATGTAGATGGTTTAAAGCATAACCTGTTGAGTGTTAGTCAAATGTGTGATCAAGGAAACGAAGTTGTGTTTCGATCAAACAGATGTGTGGTTCGTGAGCTTGATATAGGAAAGACCATGATCAAAGGTTCAAGAACTCCAAATAATTTATACATACTCAAAGGAGGACAACAATAATGCTATATAAGCAAAACAGATGAAAACTGGCTATGGCACAAAAGATTAGGACATCTAAGATTTTCTCAGATAAGAAAAGCATGCAGGCTCAAGGCAGTTCGTGATCTTCCAAATATCAGCATCCCAAAAAACACCACATGCAAACCATGTCAATTCGGTAAGAAAAACAGAGTTCACTTCAATGAAAAACAAGGATCAACAAGTAAGCCTCTTGAACTCATCCATAGTGATTTATGTGGTCCAACAAGGAAAACGTCACCTCGTGGAGAAGAATATTTTATTGTATTTATTGATGATTTTTCCATGATGTGTTGGATAGGTCTACTAAAGCATAAATATGAAGCATTTGAAAAGTTTAAAGCCTTCAAAGCTTTAGTTGAAAATGAATCAGATCGAAAAATCAAATGTCTCAGATATGATTGAGGGGGGGAATTCATATCATATGAATTCTTTAACTTTTGTGAACAACATGGAATAAAAAGGCAATCCTCTATCACAATAAATCCTCAACAAAATGGCGTGGTGGAAAGAATGAAAAAACAGTTCAATAAATGGCTTGAGCTATGCTTGATGAATCTGGAACTCTTGCAACCTTCTGGGGTGAAGCTACATTTGTTGTTGTGACTATTCTTAACAAAACGAATGTTCAGGTAAATAGCAATCAAACTCCATATGAACTTTGGTATGGTAAGCCTCCTATTGCAAAACACTTTAGATTTTTTGGAAGCAAATGTTTCATCAAAAGGACTGATGAAAAACTTGGTAAGTTTGAACCCAGAGCATATGAAGGAATTCTTCTTGGTTATTCATCCATAAGTAAAGGATACAAATGTTATAATAAAAGACTTCGGAAAATTTTTGAAAGCATTGATGTTGTAATTGATGAAGTATGCAAAAATCCGGAACAAATGAAATCAACAGAGGAATATGACAATGAGGAAGATGGGGGATGCTTTCCCACATCAAATCAAGTGATATAGAAGAAGAAACCAACAAAGCACCAAAAGAAGATACAACAGATAGGAAAAATAGTCCATCCAGGTTTGTTCAGAAGAATCATCCATAATCACAAATTCTAGGAGAAAAAAGGTTTGTAGTATAGATAAGAATAACTCTTACAGGGACCTCAAGCCATCTAGAATTATTATCCTCCACATAACCTCAGAATGTAAATGAAGCCTGCAAAGATGAATGTTGGGTCAAGGCCATAGATGAAGAACTTGAACAAATTGAAAAGAATGATACTTGGGAGTTAGTTCCTAGAACTCATGATAAAAATGATATAGGAACAAAATGGATATTCAAGAATAAGTTGAATGAAAATGGAGAAGTTATTAGAAACAAGGAAAGACTTGTTTGCAAAGGTTATGCTCAACAAGAAGGTATAGATTTTGAAGAAACTTTTGCACCTGTTGCCAGACTTGAATCCATAAGGATGTTTCTTGCTCTTTCTAGTTTTCGAAAATTCAAAGTATATCAAATGGATGTAAAATCAACCTTTCTTAATGGAGATTTAGAAGAAGAAGTTTATATTGAACAACCATAAGGATTAATTCTTGGAAATGATGCAAAACTCGTATGCAAACTCAAAAAGGCTCTCTATGGTCTGAAACAGGCTCCAAGGGCTTGGTATTACCGCCTTGACAGATATCTACAACAACAAGGTTTCACAAAAGGGTCTGCAGATAGCAATTTATACACAAATATTGAGAATGATAAACTACTAATTATTGGTGTTTATGTTGATGATATCATTTTTGGTAGCAATGAAGAATCCATGAGTCAGAATTTTTCTTCAGTAATGCAACAAGAATTTGAAATGTCCTTACTTGGTGAACTTACTTATTTTCTTGGTCTACAAGTAAAACAAACAAAATATGGTATCATTCTTTCACAAACCAAATATCTCAAGCAAATCTTGAAGAAGTACGAAATGGAAGATTCTAAACCAGTATGTACTCCAATGGCAACAAGATGTAGTCTCAGTTCTGATGATGAATCACCAGCAGTAAACCAACCAACTTACAAATCTAAGATTGGAAGTCTTCTTTATCTAATAGGTACCAGAACTGATATCATGCATGTAATAGGAATTGTTGGAAGGTTCCAAGAAAATCCAAAGGAATCACATCTCCAAGCAGTCAAAATAACTTTCAAATATCTTCAAGGAACTCAAGACTTTGGATGATGGTATCATAAAGGTACAGACCTTACTCTTCATGTATATATAGATGCAGATTGGGAAGGAAATGTTGATGATCGAAAGAGCACTAGTGAAGGTGCATTCTATATGGGTTCTTGGTTAGTGTCATGGTTCAGCAAGAAACAAAGTTTGATTTCCTTATCTATAGCTCAAGTAGAATATGTCGTTGATGCATCTTTCTGCACACAACTACTCTGGATGATGCAAAAATTGCAAGACATTTAGATCGCATGTACTCCACCCATCTCCATTCTATGTGATAATACAAGTGCCATCAGTATTTTGAAAAATCTTGTAATGCACTCCAAGACCAAGAACATACCCATTAAGTACCATTTTCTATGAGAACAAGTGCTTGAACAAAAGGTTAAATTGGAGTATGTTCCCTCCAAAGAATAGGTTGTTGATATATTCACTAAACTGCTTCCCAAAGAAACATTTGAATATCTCAGACAAAAGTTGGGAGTTGTTTCTATATCATCCTGTTGTTAAATCTATTTTTCAAAGGAAGGTTATTATATGTGTGTTTCATGAAGTATAGTCGTGTATACACGCAGGTTTTTGTGGCCGAAGGAGCGTATTTATTTTTCTGATAGAAAAACAATGGGTCGGACTTTGATATGGGTTCTCTGTCTGATATTGATGATTACAGCCTGACGATATGCTTTGTTCATTGATTTTTATCTGAATGACAAAGATGCCTTGATGAATGACTTGATGAAAATGCATAGGAAACACAGGTTTAGGGGGAGCATTAGCCTTCACACACATTCTACATTTTTGGCATCATGGTTGTTGAGTTCAACTATGGCTTCAGATACTTATATCATTTGTTGCATAAGTCATGTAAAGATCTAGGGTGTGATATGACTTCTTCTGTCATGGTCTATATTTGAATGAGTCCTATTGGACATATGATGTAATTTGTATCCCCACTTTGCATGTGATGCATGATGTAATAATTGTTGTATTTCTATCATGTATAAACAATTGGTATATCCCCACTTGGTTGGGTGATTGATGTATGTATGAGTCCTTGGTCATAGGGAGGTCATACTCACTTAGTTGAGTTATAGAGTCATGTTATTATTTTGAAACATATCTCTGTAGACTCGACACGTACTTAGGAAGAGCATGGACAACATAATGTATATCAAAGGGGGAGAATAGCTTGGTCTGACCTTTTCCCTTGATGTCAAAGGGGGAGAGTATGTTTGTGTTTCTTCTTAACTCTAAGAGTTTGTATAGCTTGCAGTAATCAACACCATCATGGTTTCCATCAAGCCTAAAAGGGGAGATTGTTGGCATTATGATACAAGTGTTGTCCTTGATGGAAACTCACTCTCAGGTCAGTTCAGTTTTGATAAAAGGCAACCCACAGTGTAATAGGTCCATTAAGATGTAACAGGGCATTGGTATAGAAGAACATGAAGATGGAACTAAAGTCTACTAATCAGAATGAAGAAGTTGAAGGTAAAGGATGGTGAAAAGCAATTTAAGATGTATACACAGGTCCACTTAGTCAAAACAGCATATACACGCTGGTTCACAAAACAAAAAGAGGGTATACATATACACACACTTTCATAAGAAGAAAAGCATGTATATGTTGGAAAATCAAGGAAATACAAGAGGAGACAATACCAAGGGTCAATACCATGGTATTAGCCCACAACATTGAGCGGAGTAACGACTATTTGATCCCATCCAAGAATACCACGAGTCCTAAGTGGTTTTGGTTTGAGGTATTGAGAAAGCCCTAAAACTATATAAGGAGGAGAAGATCATAAGGCCAGTGTGTGTAAGTGAAAGGGTTTCTAAGGAATACTTCTATCTGAAGTATATTTTATGTTGTAGCGGCTATGTTTGTGATTTGATCTGAAATATTTTGTGCACCTTGAATTCAATGTTGGATCAAGATCATGAGACCTTAAATGACTTATCATTGGATGATCTGATATTGGTTGGGTAGATATGATTATGTACACCTATTTTATTCTTTAAATGTCATGATCTAGGTTTGTCTAAAGTCTGGAATAGCAGCAAAGTTGTGAGTTAATATACACAAATCTATACATTGGTTCGTCTCGATAAAAGTGCTTGTACATGCAAGTTGTACTCTTCCAAGTAGCATATACAAAAGAAAAGCCTATTCTTCATATCTGATTGATTTATCTGATTAGTTCTATTGCTTTATTGTTGTTTGTCAATGAAGTCTTCTTAGATCTGGATGTCAAACTGAATGCATAAGGAGTTTGATATCTGATTGATTGATTGTATAAGTGAGAAGGGTGATCTCTGCTACTTCCTGTGTAAAGCTCTATAAATTGATAATACATGTTCAATATATTGATGGTTGGTACATACTTGATTTGGAAGTTTTATGTTTCAGTAGTTTTGAAGGTATACGCAGGTTTGATTAAAGGAAGAAATGTATACACGCAGGTTGGGTTTAGTAAAGTAGCGTATACATTCTGATGCATGATTTTTGAGGTTGTAGCTATTTTTGAATGATGATGTAGGTTTCTAGGTTCAACACAATGTTCTGGTGACAGTGATCTGACTATTCAGGTTAACTGATTATTGGTTGATGTAGTTTGAAAGTTCTGATGGGTCGAGTATGAAAATTTGATGAAACGAGGCCTTCATGTATATTCTTGTGTGAAAGAAGCATCGAGTCTGAAAATTTATGAAACGTGGTCCCTTGAAGAAGAGAAAAGGTCGTAGCCTTCTATAGGTCGGCGCCTACGTACTAGTAAACACATTGGCTAGTATAAGAGCTAGGGGGTTGCAACTCCCTTCCAGTAGAAGATGGAAAAAGAGAGAAGGTTGTAGCCTTCTGCAGGTGGGTTCCTACGTACTGGTATGAGTCTACACCAATGCAAGATTGTAAATAGATTTTCTTATTATTAAAAGAAGATAGAGATGACAACAACAAGTGGTTTTTCTCCCACATTGGGTTTCCACTTTAAATCTTTGTGTTCATGTGTGTTGCTTATGTGTGATTGTTTATTATGGTTTTATTGCACTGTTTAACAAGTTAATTGATGCACTAATTAAAGATCGGCACATGAAAAATTGATTAAATCATACGTTCTCTGGGTATACACTGCTTTCTCTAATAACATTAGCGTGTACACGCTTGTTCACTTCACAGAAGTAACGTATATAAATCTGTCTGGGAAATGAAAAATTATTGAACTGATAATACTGATTCACCCACGTCCCCATCTCAGTATTATTTCCAATAGGAGGAAATATCTTTCTTAACAATTTATTTCTCACATATTGGTCAAGCACTTTGCTCCTCAAGTTATATTTCATAGCAAGTTGTTGAGGAGGAACATCACCCACTTTGGGCTCACCAACACCTTGTCGATCATTGTTAATATAAGATCAAATGTGAAAATTGAATCACCAACATTTGATTTTTCCTCTATCAAGGCAAGTTCATCAATCTCTTGAGTCTGCTCTAAATGCTCTTCTGCTAAAAAAATTTCTATAACATTGCAACCACAACATTCCTGTTGTGTTTCCATTGAGGGCATGTTTTTTTTTAATGTGCTTCTTGATGAAAGGTATAGTTGTTATCCATTCCCAAGTTCTCAACATTGAACACAATGTTGTGGCTTTGTGTAGGCCTAGTCAGATGGTTGAAATTATTCTTAAAGAAGGACTTAAGTGACTTGTTACTAGTAGAATCCTCAATTGACTTCCTCTTGATTTTTTATACTTCGTTGGTTCGCAATTTCAAAGATTTAGTCAAGCTATACATGTCAAAAGGATCTTTCTCTTTAGCTTTAGCAGAAGAGGCTTGAGATTTTTTAGAATTGTCTTTGGAGTCCTTTGGATCCTCCTGATCAACAATGACCCCAATAGACCTTAAGTCCTTTTCAATTGCAATTTCTTCTGCAAATTTAAGATCCAAAGTATCTTTTGCAGTGTGCTTCACAAAGACGGAAATGTTAGTAGGAAAGGCAACAATATAATAATCTTTAGTAATTGAATCATGAGGTTGCACATCAATGGGGAATTTGTTCAAAATACGTGTAATATTTGATTGAAATCCTTAACATTTTCTTTATCCCCCATCTTAATGTTTCTGAGTTCCTTAAGTAACATGGTTGGAGTTTTATCATCAACAAAATTTTCTAAGAATAAATGTTTAAACTCCCTCCGATTATGGATTGAATTCGGGGGAAGGCTATGGTACCAAACTGGTGCTCTACCTTCTAGAGCATATGGAAATAATCTACAAGAAACAACATCAGAATGTACCTCTAACATCTATATATGCAAGTAGAAGTCATCAATATGATCTTCGGCCTTCTCTTTCTTATTAGGATCATACTTTGTGAGCAAATTTTCTAGGTGCTTTGGTAAGTGATGGATATTTCTCGAAAGAGAAAGAGGCCCTTGGGCCATCCAATCCAATTGGTCATCAGCCATATCTTCATTTTCCTCCTCCTCACCCTCTGATTCTGAAGAATATTCTCCTTCACCATTCAAATTCTCATTATTATCAGGTTGTTCGTCTTCCCTTGGTTGTTCTTCATTAGAAAAATGAAAATCCTCCCTATCTCCATCCATATTTTCCTCAATTATTGGTGGAAAATATCCTTGCTGGCGTATTTCTTTTGAAGTATCAACTAAATCTCAAGAGTTGTGTAAACCAATTCTTCCACCGAATAAACCAACACTCCACGATGGGTTGTCTCTTTCTTTGTTTTCTTATGAGGAAGAAAAGATGTGATAGGAAGTAATCCAATAACTCTAACAAATTGATGAGTAAAAGGTCAAAGCATCTAGAGTTGATCGTAAGTGACTTTGTATGCAAGCTTTGGACATTGATGAGATGATTCTCCTTTCTCGAAAATATGAGTTGGTGTTGGGCTTAGACAATTGTTACCTTGCAGAGAAGGTTCTTTATGTGAATGTGGTGAGTTATCAGCCACAAAAAGGCTTCCCTCCTTCTAGCACCAAAACAGTTGACGATGTTGGATGCTGCCAACAGTAAGGGGGTCTCTCTGATTTGAAGTCCCAATTAGGCCTCACACCATTTGGAGTAGGAGCACCAACTGGAAAATTAGGTCAATTTCCATAGTCTTAAAGAATTGCCTTGGCTGCAATAAATGACACAAAAGAAATGATGCACTTTCAAGATAAACAAGTAAGTTATCCTTGTGATGGATTCGATCGTAAAGTGTATAATGCTTCTTTCACAGAAGGAAAATAAAAGTGATTCTTTAAGAGAAGAGTAATAATACTATCCTACATCTGAAAGAATCGTTAATGATCTTGAGAAATATTTCACAAAGAAACAACAATCATGAAAGAAAGAGACACACCATTCAAAGATGTATACTAAATCCAACAAAATAGTTCATTTTCATTAGTATGTAGAAACACAAACATAAACCAAAAATAGCAAAATAATAGTCTCACAATCATCCACGACGTATGCCTAAAAAGTGTGCCAACTCCAAGAGCTTCGAATTATAAAGTGAAAAGTCCCAAGATACACCATTACAATGATATAACACTTGTTCCAATAGTGGAACATTGAGCAAATACTTTCTTCTCAAAATCCTTATCTTCTCTCCTATGCCTAGCTTGAGAATCCAAGGTAAAAAGTCCTTTGCTTGAGCTATGAGAGTGTATATATAAAAAATGAGGTGACTCTCCATCTCCTTGGTGACTCTTGAGCTCCTATGTGACTTTTCAAATCCCTATGAGACCCTTGAGCTTATGTATGACTCTTCACATTCTATATGTAACCCTTGGGATTTCACGTATTTTATATTTTCTCATTTTGAAAATTGCATAATTACATCCACAAAAAATGTGGAAAAATAGAATGACACATGAGACTCTTTGAGGTGACACTTAGAAAAGCCATGACTTGGCGCTGATGACATGGAACTTCATGGTGACATGTCAATGTCAAGATTTCCTCCTTGCTGCCATCTTTGTATCTTCATGATAGGTTTTTCAAGTACTTCATCTTCATCCCCCGAGAAGCTAGCTGATATGGAGTTTTCTTGGTGATATTGATCTTCAATCTTCTGTCATGATCGAATGTCCCTTTATCTTCTTGCTTGATGATCTCTTTATGTATTCAGCTTCACTAGTGTCTTCTCCCATTATCTCCTTGACATCCTCCTTGAGCTTAATCCTGTCATATCAAGATAAGAACATCTGGAGATGGAATTCCCTCATGACAAGATGATATTAGTTCGGAAATATCCTAGCCTTTCTTTTTCTTCATCCAACACACTGATTGAACCGGGATAAAGTGCAGGACTGAGAAGGAGGCTAAGGAATTGCGCAATGTGTAGTTCAAGGAGATAGTTATGAGGGTCTAGTAACTATGAATATGCTGTGTGCAATAACCGAGGATCAGGAAGGCAAGATTGCATAGTTGAGGGAGTTAGTGATGTAGTAAGGCAGGCTTGCCGACTGTGATTGTGAAGTGCATAATTCTGGAAGGAAAGAGACAGTGGATTGTGTAGTTGCGCAAGTCAAGGACTGAGACAGGGCCTAATTGGTGACTAATATTGTGTAGTGTGTAGTGGAAGCCTCACTGGTCAGTGATTTCATAGTTTTCAAGTGCAGGAGGTAGGGATTGAGCACCAAGATTGCGCAATGTGCATTTCTTAGAGGAAGTGACTACACAATTCTAGGAGGAAAGGGTGGTTGACTGGGGCTTAATACTATACAGTGCATAGTTCAGTTGGGCAAGATGATGGGTGGTGGTTGGGCAAGTTGCGAAGAGGAACACTTTAGAAATTCACTAAGTGTGGGATTAGTGAAGAAAAAGATGAGACCAAAACATGTAACATGGCTTGATCATGGTGTCACACACTTACAAACAATCAACAACATGCCAATAAAACACTTAACACCAAAAATCAACATGCATCAATTGAAATGACAACAAAATGAAACTTAGCTTCAAGAGTGACACTTAAGACACACTTTGCGACACAAGTGTCGACTACAACAAGAAAGTGCACAATACTCTGAGAATAGGTATAATCCATATTTTTGAAGAAAGTGTGACTAGGTTCAGTCTTCATAATGACACATTCCAATGTAAATGATGTAAATTGTATCTAACAAAAATATTTTGTGAATTTGAGTCATGGGTTTCATGCTAAAAAATGTATTTGTTTTAGTAGCTCTAATTATGAGCTCTAGGCTAGGTGATAGGTTTGTGTCATTGATGTAAATGTTTACACTTAAATATGTACAATGTATGACTCCAAGATTAAGGGTAGAATCATGGTGCAAGGCTCCTTCTAAGTCAAGATCAAAAGGCTAGCAATTAACCTGTAACAACCCCAAAATAGATATCTAATTAACTTATTAACATTAAATTTAAACTATGAAGAGTGCTTACCTCTTACCTGTGGTAGAAGTAGGCTTACCGCAACAGGGTTTTGGGGACAACTCTCCTCCAACCCGTAGGCTCAGTTGTGCAGGATTCTGCTACAACTGGCCACCCCTGAGCCCTCAATCAACGACTACTGCCAGTGCTCCTAAGTCTTAGTATACCATTCTCCCAAGAGAATGAAAGATAGAATCTCGGAATGATAGAATGTCAGAATGCCTCTCATCTTCCTCACCATCTATTAAATAGAACAACATTGGATGGGGAACCACATGCACACACTCCATGTGTCTACATGCAACTTGATTTTTAGCCTTCTTGTTTTATTTCTTTACTTTTATTTTGATTTTTAGCTTTCTTGTTTTATTTTCTTCTTTTTGATAGCTTTACTGATTCTTTTTATTGTTTTCTTTGTTTTATTTCTATTTATTCTTATTTAGAGCTTTAGTGAGTTATTACTATTTTTATTTATTTCTTGTATATTTTTAATATCATTTATGATTTATTATTTTTATTATTATTATTAAGTGATTTATTATTTATTATTTATATTATTATTATTATTATTTATTATTTATTATTTATTATTATATTATTATATTATTATTTTTATTATTTATTATTTATTATTAAAGGGAGGGATATTACATAACCTCTCCAAACGAATATGGAAGAAGCAATGTATTTTTGGCATAAATATATATTTATATTTGAGTGTTCACATTGGCTATATATCACATTCATGTTGCCATAGAGGCATGTTATGTCAGCCTAATGAACAACCTTCATACACTATAAATATAGGTCACTCCTCATCCATTCAGACACATCATCACAAGATCAATTGGGTCTCACTCCATGCGAAGAAGGCTGTCCACAACCGTAGAGAAGCCTATCCATAACCACAGAAGTCTGTCACACATACGAGGGTAGGTCATCACTTAATCTACCCTCATCATCAAGGAAAAATCTCAAATCTTGGGTATATATTAAAGGCAGATTCATGGGAAGAAGAATGACTGTTGAAGAAAGTGTTTAGGACGACTAGAAGAGACCTAAATCCTCCACACGTGTGAAGGTATTGGTCACCATTAGGGCTTTGTTACAGTCACATGACATCTTCATGATTAGAGCTGATTTGAATCTTAAATGATCGGTTGTATGCCTAGAAGATATCTACTATCCCAACGAAGAAAGGAGAAGGTTTCTAGACCAAGTGGATCACCCACACGTGGGAAGGAAAGTGTCATCTTCAGATTTGTTGCTAGGATTTCTAAACGGTCTTCTTAAAGAGAGAAAATCATCTTGCTGAAAGAAAGTGTTGAAGAGATCTATTAGGCTAGTGGATTATTTTCGACAAAGGAGGAAGTAATATCATCCATCCATGAGAGAAGATCTAATCCATGGGACAATAGGTCAAATAATTGTAGTAATAGAGTGATCTAGCCTTGATCTTGGAGTCACATTGGTAAGAAGGGTCTTCTATTGGTCTTGGAAATTTTTTCAAGTGAAGATATCATAAGAAGAATTACCATGGGTTTTTTCTCTCAGATTTGGAGAGGTTTTTCCCTAGTTGCTTCCTATATCTTGTGTTACTTTTATTTTATTTATCATGCATGATAGCTAGTTGATGAAGTTAATAATCACTAACATATAAAAGGTCTTGTTTGAATAAATATAAAGGCAAATTTACCTCACAAGTAATTATCAAGATAGAGAAATCATTAACTTCTCAAGCCCTTAAATTTATCAACACATATCTCTATGACAAATAGAACCCATTAGTATAAGAGAAAACACCAAGGCTGCCTCTTAAAGATGCATTATAACTCCCTTTCACAAAGAGCGATGCTTCCCTTAGAAAAAGAAGACACTTGCATTTTCTTCATAAAGGGATTTGGAAACTTAGAGACTAAGTTTGGAATGACTTTAATGACTAGAAATGATAGTTCACAAGGTTAGAGGGAGGCTCAAAAGTTTGATTATAGGCCAAAATTTGGAGGTTGTTGTAGCAACGACAATAGGTTGATATCACTTGATTCCTTGAGCCATGTTTGGTCATCTCACATGCCCCCTGAATTGTTGATGGAAACCAAAGCCTTGATCATGAGCATTGCATGATGTCATGACTTGCACCGTGCTACATACTTCCATCACACATTGAACCATGGACATTAAACCTCGGAGCTAGGGTGTTGCATGGAGGAGCTTGATGTATCGGTTGGAGGGGAAATAGAGCCCTCTTAACAACATTGCACCCCTTTGATGACAGAGGCTTGGTTCGATGACATGGCACTCGGCGATCATCATTAGAGAGGTAATGAACCACTTTCCATTGATGACATCATGATGATGTTGAGGAAGTTGCATACATGATCGGATGTCACACTCAATGGGCCACTTGATGATAAGGGGGCGCCTTTTGATGATGTGTCAAGTCCTTTGGTGAATAAACATGGAATTTGGAGAGATGTGGCACCTTTTATGAGGGAGACATCACCTTTGGAGCATTTATACCCCTTATTAGAGATGATTTCACCTTCATGAGGATTATAAACTCATAAGCATGGCATTTTTGGAGGATATTTTCATGTTTCAACATTGTATCTTTATGTTAGAGGCATATTTGGGGGTCAACTTGAAACTTATCTGCGTTCTATCAAAGAATATATGTTTTAGAGGCTTGTAGAATTAATTAAGGGAAAGAACTTAGTTTCCTTAGTATAAATAAGGGAGTGATTCCCTTGTTTTGGATCATTGAATTGGAGAGAGATCACTTCTATTGGATACTTATCTTTCTCTCTAACTCGCCATGGAGCACTAGCTGAGTAATTTCTCTCAAGAGAGTTTGTGATGTTGATGGTTCTATTTTCATGCATGATTACTGGAGAGCCTTGATTATACATGTTATTAAATGTGAATGATCTTCTTCTATCTTGTTTATCATTTATGGATAAGGGCTTTAAGTATTCACCATAGTTTTGTTGGTATTTTTATCTCTTTATTCTCCTTAAACAAGGTTTTTCATCAACTTATTTGAGGTGACCTAAGTTAAGCTCCCTTCCTTATTTTTTTTTTTATATAGAAGGACACCAAGATTATAGGTCTAGGATACACAAATTAGTCTCCATTAGTTCTTTGAACCCACATCCATCTCCTTTCTTTGAAATTGTTATTCTTGACTCCATTAACCCTATATTAAGAAAGAAATTAGTCGTATATCTTGTGTTGATAATTTATATCTTTGAAATTCATTTTTTATGTTGTTTTAGGGTGAACTAGGGTTCAATTACAGAAAAATCATATATTTTCATCATTTATTGACTTAGATGGTACTCTTTGAGGGTTATATATTGTTTGGAATATGTTGGAAAAGAAAAGTGTCATTTTAAGTGTATTTTCTAGCCATAAATTATAGTTGATATTTAGGGTGTTAATCGATGTCATATCCCTTTTAAATAATTCTCTTGTTTATCCTTATGTTTAGTGTTTTTGGGGGTAGTTTTACTATTATTATAAACTAATCTATTGATGCAATGTTTGATTTTACATGCTAGTTTACTTCAGTAAAGTGTAATTTTCCTGATTATGTGTGTTGGGGAACTATCTTTGAGCCTTTACTAGTTGACTTAAGCCTCTAGAGGAGCCATAAGACCCTTCGAACCCAACTCTAGAAATTACTTTCAAAATACATCATAAACCCTAATTGTTTGGTCTTCTAGATTGATTGTAATTAAACCAGAAGTCTTAAGGGGCTTTTGACTTAGTTTAACTAGGCTATTTGATCCCTAAGATCTACTAGGGAAGCCTCCCTTATGTTGGATATCCATCCTTTACTAGAATGAGGGCAGCAGTCGCTAAGGTGACAATGGTGACACTCCCATTGTTGCACATTATCATAGTCACCTAGTGAGGCTTTGCACTAAGGTGCAAAATTTTGTTGTAACTTGTGTGAAAATTCAGCTAAACCTGAATCCCATTGCAACAAATGATGTTATTTCTTCTATTTTTAATTTAATTAAACAAATTATTTGTTGTGTTCCACAACAAATATCGAAACAAATGCACTGCAACCTTCACAAAATAAATTTTGCAGAAGAAATAGATGCAGAAACATAAGATACACTATTATTTTGGACTAAGTCCCCATAAAAAACCAACTTGGAAAAACCGGTGGAGCAACTGACGGTTTTAATATTATGTAGCAGTGAAAATCTAAGTACAATATATGGATGCTTAAACTATCAATCCAAACAGAGGAAAACTAGAAAAAATAACCAGTGAGGAAAATTCCTCACTCCACAAACTATTCGACACTGCCCTCAACTCGAAACTGAGCCATCCCTTGCTACCTGTGTGTTAGCCTACACAATCACTGGGTTCCTCTAGCTTAGAACTGCATCACCTCTCACTGTCTCGTCAACTTTTGTGTGGGAAACTGATTATCCCAGCCTCTAGAACCTCTATCTAGCTTCTAGCACTGAATCTTGACTTATCCCCATCAAGATGGAAATCTACTCTAGAGGGCTCTGTGCTACCTCTCTGTGGAAATCACTACCTTTCTACAATGTACTCATCAAAAATAAAAAAGTTTCCTTTGGCCTCACTATTTATACCCCTCTCTCACTACTTCAATCTCACTGAATCATCTCCGGAAACTGAAAGTTAATACTCTGGAGATCAATTTCCCAGCAAAATTGAATGCTCGACTGATTTGGTGTATTTTCTCCAAGCCCCATCGACTTCTTCTTATAATCCTTCATTGAGACTTCAACGACCACGATTAAATCTTAAGCGATGGCTAGGATTAACTATAAATCAATCCATGTGCTTTTCTATAACATTCTCACCATGAATTAATTAATTCTTATTAATTAACCATATTTCATAGGTTTATACTTAGGAAATATTAAAAACTAATAAATAAACCTAATTAAGTCGTCTCTAGGTGGAATTTCGAGAAACAATTTCTGGGTATTAGAGAATACATGTATTATAGCTTCTCCACCAAATCTCGTGGCTAGAACACATCCGATCCTACAAAAACTAACACTTCCTCTTAGCGAGGAATGTGTTCTAGTGTTGCAACCCAATGAAACAACATCTTGTCTCTGCATCATATGTTGTCACGCTGCTGATGTCTAGCTGCTAATTCCCACCAACTACTGCACAACTCTGATATGTGTTGCATTTGTGCTACTGCTGACTAAATTTCTGCCAACACTGCATCTACACTGCATCTCCCGCTCCATCTCCTTTTATTGCAATTATAACATCTACAACTGAAAAGCATCCAAAATATTGAATCAACTATGATCAGTATGATACATCTGTCACCCGACTCTCTGAATGCTACTAGTATCTGCATTGTCACTGAGGTATCTGCATTGCTGCTAACTCTACACTGCTACCAAGTCTGCACTGCGTTGCCCAATATCTGACTGCAACTAGACTCTGCATTTGTCACTCTGGCATCTAACTGCATCTACTGTCACTATTCCATCCTGCTACTAAAATACTATGGGCTCTTGTAGCAAGGTTCTGATTCAAGGGATAGGCCTCATCAATAATCCTGCCCATGTGTAGTACTTTGAGGCTACAATACCAAGCCACCCCACTTTACTCTAGGGGGTATGTTAGCAAACATGGCGAAGTCTTTCTCAAGCCTGGGGGATAGCCTATCAATTTTTGTGGATGTTTCCTGTTGGTCTTGCTTCTCCTCCTTGTCTTTCTTCCTGAGTGGACACTCGGTGATGTACTAACCAAGCTCGCCACATCTGAAGCACTTAACCTTTGACAAGTCCTTCTTCTTTCCCTGCTCCCCTTGTCCCTTACTAGGACCCCTCAATGTGAGGTCCACATTCTCCTCCTCCTTCACCCGCTTTGACCAGCTGTTGCTGCCACTGATGGAGCTCTTCACTAAGTTCACCTCAACTCTTCCTGCTGCAAATTGGCCCACATCTTGTCCCACCTTGGTGAGGTTTATCTACCCAAAATACTTTGGATGAATACCTACCATTGAGAAAATTCCTTAAACCTAGGAATACCTACTGCAACACTGATGATATTTCTTCTACTTGTTAGATGAATAAGCTATTTGTGGTTTCCTATGGAAAACATCAAAATACATACACTACAACCTACACCATTTAAATAATATGTTGAAATAAGAAACTTAACAATGCTGAAAGATACACACAAATTACACAGTTATTTTTAGACAAACATCCCCGGAAAAACCCAATGCAGAAAAATCGGTGCAATAGATCTAAGGGTTTTTATTATTAAGCTGAAGTATTTTTGAATACAACTACTAGATGCCTTCTTGAAAATCTAGTTACAAAGAATATTACTTAGCAGAAGAAACTGGTAAGATTACCTCACTCTATACACTACAAGTCTCGACTGATTCGACAGCTAAACAAAGAGTTCCCTAACTACTTCCGCACTACCCCTACGTGGGCCCTCAATTGGGAATTGATTTTCCCTCAGAAGCATTTTCCAGTCCTCCCGGCTCAAAAGTGTCAACCTCTTCAACAAACTCAGACTTCTGTGTTGGAGACCTCTACGCTACTCTACGTGGGACCTGCGTGAGCCCTTCCTGGCTCTGCCTCACCCTCTATGCCCTTTGTGCTGCCTCCTTTGTGTGTTTCTCTACCTCTTTGGTGAGTATTCTTGGCTCTGGAGAAGATCCTCCAGCCAAAACTCCCTCTGCCCCTCATTGCGTGATCACTACCAAATCACTGCATAGCCTCTAGCTTAAGCAATTCGATCTGACTAATAAACTCTCTATGTGTCTTCCAAATGACCCCCACGCTTTCTTAAATAATATCTTTATTGACATTCAATCGCCCAAATTAGAATCTAATCAATGGTTATGATCATTTCTACTTGATCATCGTCTTCTTACAGAAGTTACACCCACATTTAGATTAATACCCATTAATTATTTTAGTTTCCTAAGTTTAGACTTAGGGTCCCATTAAAAATAATTAATTATTTTAATAAAACAGCCTTCGGATGGAAATTCCAAAACACTTTCTGGGTTCTTTGGAATACATGCGCCCAAGCCTCCCTGCAAAATTTGAGACTTGGAGCACATCCGATGCTACCAAAAATCAACACTCCCTCTTAGCGAGGAATGTGCTCTAGCAATGCCTCCCATTGAAGCATCACTCTGGCTTCATAACATCGCCCTCTATGTTGCTGATGTATGACATGTTGTCCACAAACCATTTTTCTGCTACTACAACTATACTGCTACCAATGTGGAAAAAGTCACCAAAAAATCACGATTATATTGGCAAAGTCCGATCTTTTGGACTAGTCGATTTAATCAGTGATTTTTTCCCAGTTTCAAAAGTTGCGACTAAATCGAAAAAATTCAGAATCAAATCGAGAACTTTTCCTAAAGATCATGAATGAGGTAGGTTCTTTAACGATTTTTTTTTGTTGAAAAAATCAGGATTTAAAAAAAAATGAATATTTTGTATTTTTTTTTTTTTTTTTCCGATTTTTTCAAAAACCTCCCAACCTTAATGAATTTTTCAATTTCTGGACCCTTGCCGATTTAATCCCAACTTCCACCTTTTCCACATTGACTTTTGTTGACACTACCACTACCAACACTGCATCCGTACTACAACTCTCTCTGAATTTCTACATCCGTTTTGTTGCTTCCACTGCCACTGCCAACTGCATCTGCACTGCAAACTGTTGTTGCTACTATATCAACAATGGAAAAACATCCTAAATTACTAAACAAGTGTTTAGCATAGATTCATCTCGATGTCGAATATTTGACTGTTGTTAGTCCCACACCATCCCTCTAAATCTAATGCGTTGCTGCTACTACAGCACTATGCCTCCCTGCACTGCTGCAACTTTGCACTACACTGCTAAGACTTGTCGTTCTATCCATTGCATCTGTCGCTCCAACAATCCTCTGCACCAACTGTCACTTAGTCCATCCTGCTACTTCTGATTTAGGCTCCCGTAGCAAGTAATTGATCCGAGAGGTGGGGTCCTAAAGGATCCTTCCCATTTGTAGCTCTTTCGAACTCAACTCCAAATTAGCCCACCTCCCTCCTAGAGATATCTCGGCTGTAATGGAAAACTCCTCCTCCTCGATCTTCAGGGGTGCAGACTTCAAATATTGCTTCTCATCTTTGTCCTTCTTCCTGAGAGGACATTGAGTTACGTAGTGACTCATTTCACCACACCCAAAGGATTTTATCTTCAAGACATCCTTCTTACGCCTCCGTTGCTCCTGTTGCCCCTTGGATGCAAGGGTTGCATTATCTTCCTCCTCCTTGCACTTCGACCCACTGCTACTACTTCTGTCAAGCTTAAATTTGACTAGATCCCTCCTCATCGCTTCCTACTTGAGATCTCCCAACATCTCATCCCAATTTGGCAAGGTCGACCTGCCCAGGATACTCTAGACAAAGACTTGCCACTCATCTGAGACTGAATTGAGGGCCAGTCTAACCAACTCAGACACTTGAGGCATAGACTATTGAGTCCCTATAATACTAGTGATTACCCCATTACTATGGTAGTTGTACCCCTTATTAATATTTTTGTGCCCCTATTTCCCCCATATTGTTATTACTGTTCCCCATAGAATCCCTCTATTCTTATTTTTGTGGCTTTATATTATTATTGTTAGGTTGGCTGGGTTATATTGTGACTCCTTAGACTCCTATATATAGAAAGGAGGTTTTGTCATTTGAATCATCCAAAAATTGTTCATTTATGTAATGTAAAAAGGGAGGTTTCCCCCTCAAAAGAGGCTGAATTCTTAAGGCGTTGCAATCTATCTTTTCTATCTTTTCTTGAGCTGGTTTCATAACATTTGGTATCAGAGCTTTGGATTCTAGGGTTTCGCTGCTCCAAACAGGTCATCGTGGCATTTTCGCTATAACTTGTTTTCTGTGACGTTTCAGAAGTCACAACAAAAACCCATTTGAGAAGAAATCGCGCTGAACCTTGGGTCTGAATTTCAGAGATTTTTGCGCGATATTTGCAGAGATATGATCTGAGGAAGTTGGTCTTTTTGCAGACTCCTGAATTACATTCAAAACAGATGACCTGGGGAAACTCGTCATAACTTTCTCTCTGAGCATCAGATTGAAATTGCGTAAGAAGGTACAGAAATAGGATGGACTGTAGTTTCTTGTGTACATTTTTCAGATGCAAAGTTTGAAACAGTGACTTGTGGAACATCGTACAAGTGCGCTCTACTGAACTAGTCTATAATTAAGTCACTGTCGGAGATTTCGCATAACTCTTCCTTGGAGAATCCAATTTGGGTCAGACTTGTGGAATTCGAAAGAGGACATAGAGAGCTACTACAGGTCACAAATTTAGAACTAGATGATTGGAAAGTATAGAGATACATACGAGGCAATATCGAGCTCCTACAAAGTGAAAAAAGGTGTGTAGATTTTCTTAAATTTTTGCTTAAGCTTGGTTTGAAAATTTATTTTGAAGGAATTCAAAGGGCATAGTAAGCATTATTATCGGTAACTGATGCCCCGAGGAAAGAAAATGCAAACACCTAGTAAGGAACCGGAAAGCTCTAGCATGACTCATGAAGAAGAGGAAGAAATTCTACATGATATATCAAAATTACAAGACCAAGTGCAAAAAATGTCAGCCTCACAAAAACTAACAGAAGCTAAGATAAATGGAATGGAATCGAAGATAAAGGGCGTGGAAGCTAAGATGGACGATTTGAAGACGGATTTGAAGACAGACATGGAAGAATTGAAGATAGATTTGAACACAGACATGGACGATTTGAAGACAGATTTGAAGACAGACATGGATGAATTGAAGATAAATATGAATAACTTGCTACAAGAAATGGTCACTAAGGGTAAAAGAGTAGTAAAGGAAACTCATGATGAGAACAAAAGAAATGTTAATCATGATTCCATAGACTCTAATGTGGGATTGAAGACCCATCATATTCCAAAAATCGATATGAGGAAGTTTGATGGCAAGGATCCCGCACCATGGATATTACAGATGGA
>APFE030251727.1:112922-190780 GCA_000404065.3 Pinus taeda
AGGTACGTATGGCAACTTTAAATTTGGAACCAAATCAGTTTGTATGGTATCAATGGCTTTGCTCTCGTAAACAATTTATCACTTGGGCAAATTTTACGGAAGAATTGATAGCACATTATGAGGATACAAAAAGCAACACTTTTTTTAGCCAATTGATAAGTCTCAAACAAAAGGGTTCAATAATGGAGCACGTTGAGGAGTTCCAAAAATTGAACATCAGGGTAAAAAATATTCCAGAGGAGCATAGGATTGATGTGTTCATAGGGTCTTTAAAGGATAATATCCAACATGATGTTCGCCTTTGGGAACCTTCCATTAGAGAAGGCATTCAGGTTAGCAAGAAAAATGGAAAGCAAAATTATGGGAACCAGGAAGCATACCACTCACAATTATAAAGATGAAAGTGTTGTTTCCCCTAGTCTTCCACAACCTATAAGGTTGACACCACAAAAATTGGAAGGAAAAGAGAAAAAGGGCTTTGTTACAGTTGTGATAGAAAATACACTAAAGGTCATAAGTGTGTTGGGAAGAAATTATTCTACATAGATTGTGAAGGGGAAGAAGAAAAGGAGCAAGAAAGGTCAAAAGAAGAGGATATACAATAGGAACAAAGTCTATATAAATAAAAAATGAATCTAACCATATCTTCTAATGCATTGGCTAGAATTACCACTCCTCAAACCATCAAGATAGATGGACAAATCAAGATGAAAATGGTAATAGTGTTGATTGATTCAAGAAGTACCCACAATTTTATTCATTGTAAGATAGAAAAAGAATTGAATTACTTCCTATATCTAGCACCAGAGTGTCAAGTGATGGTTGTAAATGGAGGAATGATAAATTGCTCTGGAAAATGCCATAATATCAAGCTATCCATGGGAGAATAAGTATTGACTAGCCTAATTATTTCCATTCCAATGGGAGGGCTGATGTTGTACTAGGAGTCCAATGGCTACAAACCTTGGGTACAATAGCTTTTAATTTTTAAGAACTTTTCATGAAATTTTCCGTGGAAGGAAAGGAAGTTGTATTAAGGGATAGTGCAGCAAAACCGGGAAAGGTAATCAGCTCTAAGGGTATGACAAAGCTTCTAAAAATGGAACAAATAGGTGTAATTGCACAATTATGTTCGCTAGATGTTTCCACATCGGAATCATATATTTCTCCAGATCTCCAAAAAGTCTTGGACAATCATTCCAAGGTATTTGAGACTCCCAAAGGTCTCCCACCTGTTCGTGATTAGGATCATGCCATTCATCTGATTCCAGGAAGTGTTCCTCCAAAGATCAGGCCATACAGATATCCCTATGTCCAAAAGAGTGAAATGGAACGTATGGTTGCAGAAATGCTAGAGGCTGGTATAATTCAACCGAGTCAAAGTTCTTTCTCTGCTCCAGTAGTATTGGTGCACAAGAAGGATGGTCATGGCGCATGTGTCCGGATTATAGGGAGCTCAACAAACTCACTATTAAAGATAAGTTTCCCATTCCTGTTTGATGAATTACTGGATGAATTGCATGGATCAATTTACTTCACCAAGTTGGATCTCGTTCAGGATATCATCAAATAAGAATGAAGATTGAAGACATTCCGAAAACAGCATTTAGAACTCATGAGGGTCATTATGAATTTTTGGTCATGCCTTTTGGCTTTACCAATGCACCTTCTACATTTCAAGGTTTGATGAATTCCATTTCAAACCCTTCCTTAGAAAATTTGTGTTAGTATTTTTTGATGATATACTAATCTACAATAAGTCTTGGAAGGATCATGTTGAACATGTTGACAGGTGCTACAACTATTGGAGGAGAAACAATTATATGCAAAAAGATCCAAATGTTTCTTTGGAGTACAAGAGGTGGAATATTTGGGTCATATTGTATCTCATGAAGGAGTTAAGGTAGACCTAGCAAAATTAAAGCCATTAAGGAATGGAAAATCCCACATCCATAAAGCATCTGTGAGGATTTCTTGGGTTGACAGGGTATTATCGCAAGTTTGTTAAGAATTATGGGAGAATAGCAGCACCTCTAACAACATATTGAAGAAAGATGCATTTTCATGGACTCTAGAAGCAACAAAGGCCTTCGAACATCTTAAAGAGGCAATGTGCCAAGCACCTGTCTTAGCTACACCGGATTTCACAAAAACCTTTATTGTGGAATGTGATGCTTCAGGAAATGGAATTGGTGCTGTTTTAATGCAAGATGAAAGATCCATTGCTTTTGAAAGTCGTCCAATCAAGGGAAGTTTTTACACAAAGATATTTATGAGAAGGAAATGTTGGCAATACTCCATGCACTTAAGAAATGGCGACCCTACCTAATGGGAAGACACTTCAAGGTAAAAACGGATCATGATAGCCTTAAATACTTTTTAGAACAAAGATATCCTTCTGAAGAACAAAAAAAGTGGGTCACAAAGATGTTGGGTTATGACTTTCAAATCATCTACAAAAAAGGGAAGCAAAATGTGGTGGCAGATGCACTCTCAAGAAAGGATGAGGATGTGGAAGTGTTGTTGTGTGCCATTTCTATTATCCAACCAAATTGGATAAACGAAGCAAGGGAGGAATGGAAGAATGATGAAGAAGTGTGGGCACTTATTCGAAAGCTACAACAAGATTCCAGTACGTCTGATACATTTAGCTGGAAAAATGATTCGTTATGGTACAAAGATCGCTTATACCTCTGTAAGAATTCCCAGCTAAAACAAAAGATTCTTATGGAATTGCACACTTCTCCCTTAGGAGGGTACTCAAGATTTTTAAAAACTTACCACAGGGTTAAGAAAGATTTTTTTTGGGATGGACTTAAATTAGATATTCAAAAGTTTGTGGCGGAATGTTTGGTTTGCCAACAAATTAAAGTTGAAACAATTAAGACACCGGGTCTATTACAACCTTTATCCATTCCAAGCCAACATTGGGAGGAGGTTTCAATGGATTTTATCACAGGTTTACCCAAGTCTGAGGGGAAGAGTGTCATCGTGGTGGTAGTTGACTTACCAAGTATGCACACTTTTGTGCATTATCACATCCATTTAAGCCAGTACAGTTTCCACGGCATTTATGGAAACAATTCAAAAGCTACATGGAAATCCAAAGATTATTGTAAGTGAAAGAGATCCCATTTTCACTGGAATTTTTGGACAGAATTATTTTCTTGTCTTGGTACTCAGTTAGCTCATAGCTCATCTTATCATCCTCAATCTGATGGGCAAACTGAGATAGTAAACAAATGTTTGGAAGGATATCTTCGTTGCTTTTGTATCTGATAAACAGAAATAATGAGTCAAATGGTTGCCTCTGGCTGAATGGTGGTATAACACTTCCTTCCATACAGCAACAAAAATGACCCATTTATGGCACTTTATGGGTATGAACACACCTCTATCACATCTATTTAAGAGGAAATTTCTAAGGTTCAGCAGTGGGGAACATCACACGAACATCAACAACCAAAGCCTCCAACTCTTAAAGGATAACCTCGTGTTGGCATAGAATAGAATGAAACAATAGGCAGATCAACATCGCAGTGAAAGAAGTTTTGTTGTAGGTGATTAGGTATTTCTACGGCTACAACCATATAAGCAAATGTCCCTCAAGCAAGCTAAGAAGGATAATAGATTATCACCAAAGTATTATGGTCCGTACAAGGTGTTGCAAAAGATTGGTACTATGGCATACAAATTGGAGCTTCCTGCAGCTTCTCGATTGCACCCAGTTTTCCATGTTTCATGTTTAAAGAAGGTTATAGGCGACAAGCTCCCAGTTCAAACAATATTGCCAGAACTTGACGAGGAAGGAAAAATTATATTGAAACCGGAAGCAGTCACAGAAAAAAGATCTCGACAGCTACGAAATCGATCAATTTCGGAGTATCTTATCAAGTGGAAGAACTTATCTGCGAAAGATTCCACATGGGAGGATGAAAATTTTATACAAAAGTATCCATAACTACTCAAGCGTTGACGACAACACTTTTTTTTTAAGGAGAGGGGCATGTTGGGTCCCTATAATACTAGTGATTACCCCATTACTATGGTAGTTGTACCCCTTATTAATATTTGTTGTGCCCCTATTGCCCCCATATTTGTTATTACTGTGCCCATAGAATCCCTCTATTGTTATTTTTGTGGCTTTATATTATTATTGTTAGGTCAGCTAGGTTATATTGTGACTCCTTAGACTCCTATATATAGAAAGGAGGTTTTTTCATTTGTATAATTCAGGAATTGTTCATTTATGTAATGTAAAGGAGGTTACCCCCTCTAAGAGGCTAAATTCTAAGGCGTTGATCTATCTTTTCTATCTTTTCTTGAGCTGGTTTCATAACATAGACCCCATAGCTGTTAAATCATCACGAGTCTCCTGAAGCTTCGTGAGGAACATATCTATGTGCTTCCCCTTCTACATCTGTGTAGATCTCAGTTTCTGCTCAGTACATATTTTGCTACTCAGAAGATCTTGATATAGCATAGACAACGCTTCCCACATCTCCTTAACATTCCTTTTGATAGTGATGTGACAAACTACATGACCCTTCACTCTGTCGAGGATCATTCTCTGTGCCTTTGCCATCTATGCTTGGTACTTCTTTAGCATATCTTGATCTATAGGCATAGCCACCACGCTGTCGACATAGGTCTTGAGAGAATGCTCATCTAGAAGGAATGACATGCTTTCCTTCCAGATGACGTAGTTGGATGCCCCATCCCACTTGTCTTGATCTCTCAGCCCACTGGTTTCCATCTCTGCCACGAAAATGTTGAATTTCCCCTCTTTTCTTCTTACTATTGCTGCTCAGCCAATAAGAAAATGGACATCTTGGCAAGAAGTCTACTGAGGAGAATATTCCCTTACTATGTTTCTCTTCTCCCTTCTAATGTCTTTATACCTAGGAAAAATGACCTGCAGAAAAATTGCGTCCCACCAACTCTTCCTCACGCTGAGGCTCAATGCTGCTCCCTCTGCCACAACAAGATTTTGATCTGGAATCCCTTCCTCTCTGTCGACTCATTCAGAGAGAGACTGTCTCGAAATTTAGCCCTGCTAGCTTGGACTATGCAAACCCCTTTGGGGATTCGAACTACTGTCTCCTATAGCTATTTCGATCTCCTCTTCTACTGAACGTTGGGATCTCTGGAATTATTCTTCTTGCTTCACCTGCATTTTCTTCGATACCTGGTGAAAATTCCTTAAACCCTGGAATTCCTACTGCAGCACTGATGATATTTATTTTACTTTTTATATGAATAAGTTATTTGTATTTTCCTATGGAAAACATCGAAATACATACACTGCAGCCTACACCAATTAAATAATATGCCGAAACAAGAAACTAAACAATAGAGAAATATACACACAAATGACGAAGATGTTTTTGGACAAATGTCCCTGAAAAACCCACTGCGAGAAAACATTTACGTAAAAAACTCTCATGGTAATCAGTTAATTAAGAAAAAAGGTGAATCCTTAAGCACATGATAAGAAAATGATAATCATCTTGGGTTTTATTCTAAATAGAGAATTAGCACATCAATACTAATCTCCTTCATTTCAGATCAAATTGGTATCAGAGCACTAGTTTTTGCTTACTAGATTTGCTTGTGCAAAGAAGGATTTAATTGTTTGTTAGTTTTGTGTCATGCTAACAAGGTTAAAACTCAAAAGAGGTGAAGGAAAGTTGGTTGGAAGCCTTGAAATTGGGTCAAGGTGAAGAAGGGAAAATTTGCCACAATCTCCAACACCAATTCAGCCTCATGTTGCAGTTGAGACTCCAAAGATCATATCTCATGAAAGAGAGCCTACAAACATGACAGAAGATAAGAAGACCTTGAGAAAGGATTTCTTTGATATGACAAATATGGTGAAGGTCCTCTATGAAGAGAGGAATAGATGATTGCAAGAAGAAAGTTCCAAACCTCCCAAAGGAGAAGGCTCTTCAAGATGAGGTAATGGAAAAGGAGGTAATGGGAATGGAGACAAACCTCCACCCTCTCCACCATCTTCTTCATCTTCCTCTTCAAAAACATCTTCACACTCTTCCACTAATACAACCCTTACTCATACTCATCATCATTCTTCAAAAGGAACTAGTAAATCACCTTTTCTAAAACTTGATTTTAAATTCAAGTTGCCCATGTATAATGGTGAAGTGAATGCAGAGGAGCTTGATAATTGGATTTGTCAATTGGAGGTATATTGCAAGATTAAAAACCTTCAAGAGGATGACATAAATATTCATTTAGCTTCCTTGATAATGGAGGATGCAACACTTGTATGGTGGGAATCAAAGACCCAAGAGGAGATTAAAAAACATGGTAAGATCTTTATTACTTGGTTTGATTTCATTGTTGCTATAAAACAATAATTCTACCCTTTAGCTCATATGCAAAAAGCCATCATGAATTGGCAAAATTTCAGACAGTTAAAAGGTCAAAATGTGCAAAAGTATACTTAGGAGTTTAGGAGAAGAGTTTGTATGCTAGGAGTAGACTTGTAGTCACAAGATACTTTGTTGAAATATATAGGAGGTTTGCATAACTATCTTTGACACACAATTCTTATGTTTAATCCCACGAATCCTGAGGAGGTCTATGTTCAAGCTACACACCTCGAAGAAAGAGGGAAAAATGTACATGAAGAAGGTAAGAAGAAGCCATTCCAGAGTGGTGAAAAAGGAAATAAATTTAAAGGAAAGCATAAGAAAAATGATTTTGATAAGAAAGAAGGTGAGAAACTCATGTGCAAGAATTGTTCCAAAGAGGACCATGATGAAGCACATTGATGGAAGCTTCATCCTGAATTAAGATCGAAGAAATTTAACAATAAAGGGAAACATAAGACAAACACAGTCGTACAATAAGACTTGGGTTCTGACTCAGGGGATGAAACAAAGATTGCAGCCACAGTCACTAAAGGAAAAGCCATGGAAAAAATAAGAAATAAAGTCATGGCAAGCATCAACACAATAAATAACTCCAACAACACTTCAAATGAAGAAAACAAAATTCAATTGTTCCATATAATAGTTATTTCCAAACACACCAAGATTGATACACTATTTGATAGTGGATCCCAAGCAAATTTAATTTCTACAGACTTTGTCAAGAAGTTGAATCTGGAAACCGTGGCTCATCATAAACCATATTTGTTGGTTTGGATAAAAAAGTATGTAAATCTTCAGGTCAAAAGGAAATGTGTTTTCAGGTTTTCTACTGCCAATTTCGTTGATGAAGTCAAATTAGATGTATTGTTGCTGGATATTTTTGGAATTGTGTTGGGAAGCTCGTATATGTATGACCAGAAAGCCATTTTCCATAGATTTGAGAACAAATATCATTTGTTCACAAATGGAGTGGAGTGTATTATGAGAGCCCATCGTAGAAAGATTAATTTGTTTTTAGCAAGCACAGGGCAAATGAAGCAACTAGTCAATTCCAACAAGAATCTCGTGCTCCTTATGATCAAGCAGAAGAATGACACGGAGCATGAATCCTTTGCAGGCCCTGAAATGAAGCTGAAATATGAATTGGTTGATGTGGTCAATCGATATGGATATGTGTTTCAAGAACCAAAGGGATTGCCACCAAAAAGGTGAATTCAACACAAAATTCAGCTACAACAAGACTATCCACTCCCAAATATTGATATGAATTGAATGTCAATTCTGGAAAGTTTAGAAATTAAGAAACTAGTCCAGGGATTGTTAGATAAAGGTGTAATTCATCTCTCTACTTTGCCATGTGGTTCACCAATTGTTTTGGTACCCAAGAAAGATGGAACCTAGCACATGTGTGTAGATTATCGAGCTTTGAATAAAATTACCATAAAGAATCGATACCCACTGCCCAAAATAGATGATTTGCTAGATGAGTTGAAGAATGAAAAATATTTCACTAAATTAGACTTCAGAAGTGGATATCATCAAGTTAGAATAGCTGAGGAGGATATTTGGAAGACTGCTTTTAAAACCAAACATGGATTGTTTGAGTGGTTGGTTATGCCTTTCGGTCTTTGCAATGCTCCAACTACATTCATGAGAGTTATGAATGATATTTTAAGATCATTTCTTGTTGAGTTTGTAATTTTCTATTTAGATGATATTTTGATATTCAGCAAATCATGAGAAGATCATGTCAAGCATGTGAGGAAAGTTTTGGATTTCTTGAAAAAAGAATAGTTATTTCTAAAGATGTCTAAATGTGAATTCAGGAAAACTTCCTTAGTGTATTTGGGCCACATAGTTGGAGGAAGTGAGTTGAAGATTGACCCTCTAATGTTTCGGTCAATTTGAACTTTCCAGTAGCCAAATCAGTGATAAAAGTGAGTTTTCTGGGAGAAGCGTAGTACTGGAGGAAGTTCATTGCCACTTTCTCTTCCATAATAGCTCCACTACATGTTTTGACTAGTGTGAAGGTTGTCTTCTAGTGGGGAAGCAAACAAAAAAAGCATTTGATGCTTTAAAACAAAACATCATTTCAGCCCCAGTTTTAGCATCGTCGGATTTGAAATAACCATTTGAAATACAAACAGATGCAAGTGACTATGCCATGGTGTAGTTCTTTTACAACATGGTAAGCCCATTTCATTTCATTCTGAAATTTTTAATGGTGTTGTTATTAACTATCCTACATATGATAAAGAGAATTATGCATTGGTGCAAAGTGTGAAGAAATGGAAGCGTTATTTAATGGGAAAAGAAACCATTATTCACACCGAGCATCAACCTTTGCAATATCTGCAATCTCAAACAAAATTGTAGTAATCAAGGCACTTTTGTTGGATGGGATTCTTATAGAATTCCCCTTGGTAATTAGATACAAGAAAGATATTTATAACGAAATTGTTGACATGCTTTCTAGACCAGTTGTTAATGTAGCCATTTTACTCAAGAATCATTATGTTTTTCTTGAAAGTTATGTTGAACAATACACAAATGATGTTGACTTTCAAGAGGTATATTCAAACTTGAGTCAATGCCACCAAGTTGAGGAATTATACTACCATGTACATGATAATTTTTTGTATAATTTGGGAAAACTTTGTGTTCCACGAGGGGAGAGAGTAAATGTCACAAGGGAAGCACACACTTCTCTATTTGTTGGACATTTCAGTGTAAGTAAAATAATGGAAAATCTTCAGAGGTATTTTTACTGGCCTCATATATTTGAAAGTGTGTCACGTTTTATCAGAGAGGTTGTTCATTGTGTGCAGTCAATAAGCCTAGTAACAGGAAACTAGGATTGTACACACCACTTCCAGTGCCTTCATGTCCATGGGAGAGTGTTTCTATGGATTTTGCAGGAGTTCTTCCTTTATGAAGAAAAGGTCATGATTATTTTTACGTAGTTTTGGATAGGTTCAACAAGATGTGCATATTAATTCCTTGTAAAAAACAAATTACAATTGAACAAACAAATAAACTTTTCTTTCAAAATATATGGGTTTATTTTGGATTACCTACTTCTATTGTAAGTGATCGTGATTCCCAATTCGTTGGGATTTTTTGGTCAAATTTATGGAATTTGATGGACACCAAGTTGAAGAAAAATACAGCCTTCCATCCTCAAATAGCTGGTCAAACTAAAGTGGTTAATAGGAGAATTAATCATTTGCTAATAGGATATTGCAGCAAACACCCTAAGTTGTGGGATGAACAATTGCATTATATTCAGCATGCTTACAACTAAACAAAACACTCTTCTACTCTAACTTCTCCTTTTGAGGCATGTCTTGGTTATTTGCCTAAAATGCCTTTATATTTCATCTTCGAGAAAGATATAGTTGTAGATGGATATAGCGACATAGATAAAGCAAAGAAACTCATTAAGAAAATTCAGTTGATTCACTAAACAATTCAAGAACAACTAGAAAAGAGTCAAGGAAAGTATAAGGAAAGGCATGATAAGCATCATGTGGATGATTAGTTTCAAGTAGGTGATGAAGTTTGGATTTACATTAGCAAGGAAAGGCTTCAAGGTGAAGGTAAAAAGCTAAAACCAATCCGTTATGGTCCATTTAAAATTCTGGAAAAGATTGGTAATAATGCTTTCAAGCTTGATTTTCTTTCATATATGCAAATTTTTCCCATTGTTAATGTTGAAAATTTGAGATTGTATGAGCCTCCTTTGATTGAAGATCGAGGAGAAAGTGTACAGATTCCATCAATTGAATATTTTCCTCTAAAAATTCTTGATGACCTTCAGCAAGACACCATACTTGACAAAAGAAGAGGTCATCAAAGAGGGGGAATGTTGATTATCTTCGAGTGGGTCTCAAAGATACAAATCCATCAAAGGCCAAATGGATTGTAGAAGGGAAGGTGAGGGAACAATACCCTCATTTGTTCAATAATTGAATATAATCTTTTGGGGTCCAAAAGGCTTCCAGTGGGGAGGAGTGATCAGGTGCTCAAGTTTATGCTTAAAAATCAAGTGTCATAATTTTGTTAAGATTAGCTTTAGATCAAAGAGCCCGTCATTTTGAATCCAATGGTGTAAACGAAACTCAAATCTGAGCTTGTATGCAGAAGTTAGAGCAAGTCAAAGCTCAAGTTTGACTTGTCTACATGGCAGGATTGGATGATATGGAAAATCCCTTTAGCGAATGAGGAGGCACAAAGTGGCAGTCCACCATTGGCCCCCGCAAATCAAAATTTGCAATTCGCAGGTGGGAAGGTGTTTAAAATCAGCCCCAGAACATCCAGGGTTACGATGCGATAAGGTAATCACATATCGCAATTGAAATCGAAAAAGGGAAGGCATTTGAGTAATCATCCCCCGACAAGTTCAAGTTGCGATGTGATATCGCAGATCGCAATCACACACAAGTCCCACATATTTATGACCACCGACAAGACTCTGTCGATTGAGATGAGCGATGGTATCCTAGATGCAATAACTTATGCATTCCAGTTAATAATCTCTTCGGGTATGCCGATATCACAATTGTCGCTTTATTCACAAGACCATCCATTAGGGTTTTATGCCGATTGTGATTTGTGATACGACCAACAGGTTATAACTTATGGCCTGCTGTGCGGTGAAATTTTTTCCCAGTTAGCTCATTTTTTGAGCTAATTTGCATAACCATGCCAAATGTGGAGCAATTTTGGGAATGAATAGTGGGAGAACTAGGAGAAGTCATAACTTCTTCAGTTCTTATTCAAATTATGTGCAAAAAGAGTCTATTCTAACATTTTTTGGCTATTCTGAACTCATTGAGATAGGTTTTAGAGGCATTTGAGCATTGCAAACACAATTTTGTTGTAATTTTGAGCATAATAGAGAGGCCCAAGCATGGGAAGTTGGACCAAAGAGATGTAACCTAGGAGGGGTGAACTCCTCATCAAATCTTTGTGTTGTGTGTTGTATTTTGATGTTATTTGTTGTTATTTTGTTGTTGTTCAACACATGTTTTATGTTAAATTGTTTATAACATTTACATAAGAAACTCTCATAGGAATCAGTGAATTAAGAAAAACAGGTGAATTCTTAAGCACTTTATAAGCAAATGATAAGCATTTTGGGTTTTATTCTGAATGGGGAATTATCACAAAATTACTAATCTACTCCATTTCAAATCAATTGGTTACCTATTCAACATCTTTGGTCTCTAAATGAGCTCCAATTGAAGGCGCTTTTATGAATATTATGATCATGTTGGGTAGAGAATAATTTTGTCGATACATGGCCAATTATTTGGAAATATATTTCTCCAACTCTTCTTGTATATTTATAGTTTAATTAACAATGAGAAAATCATAGGTCAACTAATTAGTGTTGATCCTTGGAAGGTCTGATGGGGCTTGTGGATACTATTTTAACCATTCCTCTAATTGATGGATGGCATTTAGGACTCGTAGTTGTGGACCTCTTTATTTGACCTTTTACCATAGTGTAATCAATTCTACCATGGATTGTTTCATAACTTGTAGATGTGAATATACTTGTTAGAACAATTCTTTATAATGGTCATGAACTTCCACATGATAGGCCACCATGGCATTCATTTACCTCATGTTATTAGCTTCAATAGAACCTAATTGTTTCTTTTAGTTTATTAGGGAAACGTTATGCCTACAAAAGATACTTCGAGTGGGTCTTATTTGGTATCTGGCATAGTAGCCCTCTTATTCATAATATGTATTGGTGGTAACTATGGCCTAACATGCAATTTTTTTGTGTGCTCCACAATTTTGTTCTAATTATAATCGAATATTAAATTCTTTAAATTTATGACCATCTTTCTTTTAGTTAGCACAATGATCATATATTCTATTAGTAGATGAATTTTTGTGATCTCTAGCAACACTAAAATTACTAGGTCTATCTCCATGTCAGCCATGTCAGACTAAGGCTCTAGTTTTATTTTTGCTGGTTGAATTTGCAAGGTTTCTTCCTAGATCCTACCCTCATTTTCATCATGTATCCCTCTCTACTCTTCTTCTTTCCCAACTTCAATTTTTTTTTCTTCGTCGTCTTTCTTTCCTCATATCTTCCTTGTTTTTTTCTTCAAGTTCTATTTGGTGAGTTGTTCTAGTGGCCTCCTTTACTGGGCCACCATTTCTTTAGGATTTCCCTAGGCAAGACCTTGAAACTTGTCAACTAGTCTTCATGCAAAGATACCTCTTATCTCATATTCTATAATATAGTTATACAATGGCGACACTAAATAAGGCCAATGGTTTTACATGGCTATCTCTAATCATGGTCTCCTTTTCACCTAAGTGCTTCACAACCCATTCTATTGCCTCAACACACATAAGGACTAGTATGTGAGTTGCTACCTTTAGTAACCAAGACTTGTCTACTTCCCTATAAAATTCAATGTTTGGACTACGGATAAAGGTTATCCTTATGGGACTTATGGTATATTTCTAGCAAGATGTAGGTACTGATTTTGTCTATGAAACATGGGGTATCCCAAAATTCCAGTCCAATAGGGTTTTCTAGCTCTTCCTCATATGGGTTTTCAATCATTGGTTCCTTTCCAATCCTTCTCTTAGATGTGGACATAGATTCCATACAAAAAATTAATAAGAAACAAATATCCATTATAGAATTAACCTTTAAATACAAAATGCAAAGGACTAGGGATTTTGATGTTTCAAGGTTGATTGGGTTTTGAGAGAAGTAACATTGAAGGGGAAAAGAAAGGGATATCATCATCACTATCCCTACAATTCTGGTTCAATGATTCTTCCTGGAAAATGTATCTGGAATGTGTAATATCCCAAATACAATTTTTGCATAAAATCTCTTCCAAAAATTAAGCTATTAATTTTTCCCAAAAATATCATGAGAATCCACCAAATTATGCCAAAGAAATTACCAGTAAATAATATATATAAAACACATAAATTAATATTTGCTACTACTCTGGAAAATTAAAAATAAAATATGAAAACTACAATATGAGACAAATGCATCAAATCGCAACTTTATAAAATACAACAATTACAATATGAGACAAATGCAACAAATCTCAACTTTATTATATTAATATAACAATTCATTTTACATTCCCATACAAATGGTGAGACAGTAGCTGATATAAACCTCAACTGTTGCAAATTGGATCCCTCAAAATATATCTGCTACCATACTAGAATTGGTCTCCCAAATTAGAACTACATTGATGCCCAAATTGAGAATCTGTGTGATCCTCACCCTAATCTTCAGGTCTGTTATAGATCTAATCTCAAGTAACACTACTAAAGTTTCGTGATATTTCTGGGTGAATCCTCCTCAATGATGGGCTGGGTTTTCATCCAACTCATGAGAAATGGAAACCCAAGGGTTTTCATCCTAAGACTTATTGAAATTCGAAAACCTTGTTCTCAAACCTTTGTATAAGAAAAATACTCAACTCCAAGATGTATCCAAATGATCTCCTCCTCCTCCTTTATAACATCTAATGGATATATCTCCAAACATCTAGAAACATCTTATTTTATTATTATTCTAGAAGCTCATCTCTTTACTTTATCTTTAGTGACCTTTTAATTTTACTTTATTTCACTCAAGTCGCTTCTGGCTTTCTTCCTCCAATTAATTATTTTTCCCCTTTTAATTAAATGATTAATTAATGTAATTTTTAAGCTGTGAAAATAGTAAATCTCCCACCATACTCTCTCTGACCATTGGAAATCGCTTCTTAGCATCCCATCTTGTATATCTTCTCGTTCCGGTTCCAACGAGCTATTACACTAAGATGTTCCGTCAAATATTCCTCTCGGAATGCCACCTTGAGTGAAATTAATTATGTTCAATATTAGCCCTGTTTTATGAAAGCTGTCAGAATGAAACAAAACGAAAGGAAAACTATGTGGATGATGCAATATGCCAATCGAATGCCATCGGATCCCATAAAAGCTCCTCAAAGATCTCCCAGAACCCTTGATGACATAAACCTACTCCCATGACCTAACCATCTGGTGCCCTGGAAATCCACACTGGTTGTATTATAAAGGAAAATAAAAGTGGGGACATGACAAATCCTCCCACCCAAAGATTTCTTTCCCTTAATAAATCTATATTTTTCCACTGTAGAGGCATCTGTAAACTGATACCAGAATCCCAAATGAACCATTGTACCATGTCATGCCTCCAAGGTAACCAAACATGAATGGGTCTCTCAATACCCAGATCCAAAACAAACTGCTGACTCAATCTTCCATCTATAGATCCACCTAGATCCCAAAATCACCATAACCAATTATCCTCGTCCACCCCCCATGGCTCAATTTGTGCTATGTCTCTGATCGTAAATGATGCTCCACCAGTAGAATACCAACTCATCACCTCTCTCGAGTCCAAATCCTGGCATAAACCAAGATCAATACCACTATGTTGATGTTTTGCTAGAATGCTAATTAGTTGATGGCTAACACCCCACTACCAACTAAAACATGCAGTATCCCTCGTACCTAATGGCTCTCAGTTCATTACGTCCCTAAATAAAAATGCTACCCCATCAATAGGATACCAACTCATGACCTCTTGCCAATCTATCATGTGGAAAGAATCGAATGTATGGCGACCTATATATGGAACAAGTATACTATTTTTTTGTTGGTCCATGCTCAACTCATGTCGCCCTGTCTGGTCCACCAACAAGATATGTCCAATAAATCCTCCCCTTCTCCCTATAATGTGAAAAAGTGGGCAAGTTGTGTTGCAACTCCTGTCTATGTACTCCTGGGGAGGGTTGCTAGCTAAAAATGTTGTAGCTTTGTTGGTTGTCAGTGCATCTATTTTCACCTCATTAATGGGTAGACCCAAATATGGATGCACCACCATCTCCCTCACTTGACGAGGAACTCCATGCTCCTCCAGTCTAGCAACCTCCTGCAAAATTATCTTGTCAGACTCTAGCACACCCTGACAACAAGTGTCTGCAAGTACTACATCCCTGTTGGATGTATGTGCATCTGTCTACTCCTCATCCATTGCTAGTCCAAAATATGGTTGCTCATCCTCCTCTATCATGGGCTCAACATGAACCTCTAATTGAATCTCCACAAAAGGCTTATCATGCATACTATGTATAACATCCTCCTCATCTGACTCATGCTCCACCATATGCTATTCATGTTGAATCATCCCTGGTAACTCATCACCCTGAATATCTCCTATTGGGTCCACTGACTACTTACTATACACACTGGAATATAAATATGGCATGTTGTCAACAACCCCACATGAATGCCCATGCTCCTCAGAGGCATCCTTGTATGAACCCATGGACTCATCCAAAGAAGAATCTTCATCCTGAAAGTTAAAATGAACCTCCTTCTATCTCATTCTTGTTGCATGGTTGGTCACCACCAATCCTCCACAACTCCTCTTGGGTCAATCATCTACTAGAAATTTTCAAATTTTCCTTAACCAACCTTTCTACTAGTTCATAAGCAACTAGTGAGACAGACAGTTCCTTCCTCCAAATGGCCAACAACCTGGACTATAGCATCCTAAAAATGTCACCATGATTACCCATGACTCCAACCATGATTTCTATTATCTTGAGCCTCTTCTCAATGGCAAGACCCAAGATGTTACACAAATCCTGAAGATTATCTTCTGTTAGCTAGAAAAAATTTCTCATAATGTCATCATTATAAGGAAGCATAGGTGAAGTTATTCTAATAATGTCAATGAGATAGGGGGCTACTATAAGTATGACCCCTTCACAAGGGTGCTCCAAGAATATTGATTGAATCAAAGAAAACATTGTTGGTTTGAGTGCCCAAGTTAGGACCCTCAAATCTGATTGGACTACTTTAGAAAGGTTTGAATCTAGCTTCTCCAAATTAAGGAATTTTTTTGTTGTCATCTTTAGGTTCTTCAAATTAGATCCAAGTGCAAAGAGCCAACTCCCTACCTCTCGCTTCTTCTGCAAACCCCTTATTTTCTCTAGTTGTATGATAGGATGCACATCCTTTGAAAAGGTCCTATTGTTTTCTCTTTGATCAAAGGAAGCATTATAGCACCAAACATCAATTGTAAGTGATTTCTCAAATTGTTGTTGGTACCGAATTCTTTTGAAGTCATTAAAGGTTTTTCTAATGTTTTCAAAGTCTCCTCAAATCCCATCATTTTGTAGCAAGGGTGAAAATGTTGTACATAATATGACTCAGCCTTTTCTCAACTTTACATGGCACCAATAATCAACATACCCAGACTATGACTATACAACACACATATTAGTGCAAGGCTACTACAACATACCAATATAATCATTCAGCCAACACATGCAACCTCACACTGCTCAAAACAATACTCTACCCCAATAGATAAATCTCGCTCTGGCAAATAAATTAGGCTTTGACAAATAAATTGGGTCCTAGTAAATAAATTAGGCTCCAAAAAATAATTGGGCTCCAACAAAATAATTTCAGCACAACAATATGAATTCATCCAATAAAATAATTTCAGCCCTACAAGAGAAATTAGGCACACCAAAATAAATTTGGTCAAACAAAATAATTTTGGCCCAATAAAAATTGCCCAAACAATTAATTCACATTGCCCAGAAATTATGTTGTTGCTGCTCAAGATGAACTAGTGTTTCTACCCTCAATACTACTCCAAAAATTTTGAGAATTTAATCAGAGGCTCCTCACACCAAACCCATAAAAACCCAGAACTAGTTTGACTTAAATCCAAACCAAGATTCAGCCCACCAAGTGGTGTGAATTATCCAGTTACCAATTAACGCACTACTGAAGGAATGCTAATTTACAACCTGAATATTGCCTCGAAAATTTAGAAATTTTAACCACATACTCCTCACAAAACCTAGAAAAACCGAGAAAAATCTTGGGTAGATTCCAACATATATGGAAAACCCATTTTAATGTGTTTTCTACTTTTCTCAGCTCTACACACTACTCCAAATAAGATAAATTTGTACCACAATTCTCCTACACTTTAGTCCTGCAAATTCACCGACTCAAATGATAAAAATCTCCTACAAAACCTCCAAAAAATAAACTACGCTACAATAGATAAACTGGGCCTAACAAATAACTTAGCCCCAATAGATAAATATGGCTCTAGAAAATAAACTAGGCTCATACATATAAATTTGTCTCTAGCAAACAAACTCAGCCCAACAAATAATTTCGACCCATCAAGAGAAATTCAACACAATAGAATAATTTTGGCCCCACAAGATAAATTTGTCCCAACAAAATAATCTCGATCTAGAAAGATACATTCGGTCCAACAAAAATTTTTTGGCCTAGCAAAATGAATTCGACCCAGTGAAATAATTTTGGCCTAGCAGAATAATTCCAGCTTTGCAATAAATATGTTCCAACAATTTTTTTTTGACACACCTACAACAGTTATCCTCCGACAAATATATTAAAAATGTTAATCCACAAACTTAGCTCTTTTATTCTTCAAGAACAATACAGAAATACTGCAACTTAGATTTTAACCATAGCTAGCCAAAATCATGCTCTAGTTTCTCTAGCAAAAATATTTTTTCTGCAACAAAATAATGACTCTAGCAAATAGAATTTGACACCTTCAAATTAAACCCTCTAGAAATCTGCAATTAAAACCCTTGAACTTGGTCTTTCAAAAATAAACCACGAATTGATTTGCAATAAAACCCTCAGGCTGGCAGGAAAACCAATGTTGTTACCACTGTAATGTCCCAAATACAATTTTTGCAAAAAATCTTTTAAAAAAATTACGTTGTCTTTTTTTCCCAAAAATACCATGAGAATCAACAAATTCTGCTAGAAGTAAATAATATATATAACCCAAAAATTAATATTTGCTACTACTCCAACAAATTAAAAATAAATTACGAAAATTACAATATGAGACAAATGCAACAAATCTCAAATTTATTATATTAATATAAAAATTGATTTTACATTCCCATACAAATGGCTAGAGAGTAGGTGAGATAAACCCTCAATCGTTGCAAACTAGATTTGGTCTCAAAATATATTTGCTACCATATTGGAACTAGCCTCCCAAATTGGAATTACACTTATGCCCAGATTGAGAATCTACACGATTCTCGCTCCAATCATCATATCTGCTATAGATTTGATCTCCAGTAACACTACTACAACTCTATGAGATTTCTGAGTGAAACTTCTTCAATGTTGGGTTGAGGTTTTGTCCAACTCACGAGAAATGGAAACTTAAGGGTTTTCATCGTGGCTCTTACTGAAATTCGAGAACCATGTTCTCAAACCTCTGTATAAGAAAAATATTCAACTCCATGATGTCTCCAAATGATCTCCCCGACCCCCCTCTTAGATCTAATGGATAGATCTCCAAACCTCTAGAAGCATATTATTTTATTATTATATTATTAGTCTAGAAGTTCCTCTCTTGAATTTATCTTAAGCAACCTTTTGATTTTACTTTATTTCACTTTGTCCATTTTTCCTCCAATTAATTACTTCCTCCCTTTTAATTAAATACATTTTTAAGATGGGAAAATGGTAAATCTCCCACCGTACTCTTTCCGACCATTGGAAATCCCTTCTTAGCATCTGATCATGTATATCTTCTTGTTTTGGTTCCAACAAGCTATTACACTAAGAGCATCTGTCAACTATTCCTCTCAAAATGCTACCTTGAGTGAAATTAATTAAGTTATGCCCAATAATGACCTTGCTTTATGAAAGTTGTCATAATGCAACAAAACAAAAGGAAAATTGTGTGTATGATAGAATATGCCAAGTGAATGCCATCAGATCCCATAAAAACTCTTCAAAACTCCCCCGAAACCCCTGATGACATAAACCCACTCCCATGACCTAGCCATCCCGTGCCCTAGAAATCCACCCTTGCTGTAATATAAAGGAAAATAAAAATGGGGACATGGAAGAATGCAACACAGGATAGCTAGGGAATAACTTCACATCATTATGGATTCAAAAAAATGGAGAGAAACCTTAGGGATAATATGCTTGAGATATGGAGTGATCCAATAATCATATACACACCAATATTCTAACCAAGAAAGGGTGATTTCTTGCTAACTCGAATTCAACCATGCACAACTAGAAGGACAAAGACACATAACAGCTCACCAAAACTCATGATAGACTATTAAAATCATGTAATCCCTTACTTACTCAATTGAAGCTAGTTATAAGACAAAATTCCTTTTGTAAAAAATAGACTCACTATGAGAAAACCATGGAAGGAAGATTCGATCAGTTAAATCCACATGCAACATTGTAAAAAATTACCTTAGGGATTAGTTGTTAAGATAAGCAACAACCAAGGTGGAAGATTTCTTCTTCCCAAGTGATTTAGTTCGTTGAGGGGCTAAGTGGTTTGATCTTACTATTTGTAGAGTGGCATTGAGTGGCTTAGAATGCACTCCTTCTGTTCTTCAAACTGAAAAGAAGCTAGGGCATGGCTCTTTGATTTTTTCATATGGATACCCTTTTCCCTAGTTTTAAGTTTTCTTTAACTTGCTAAGAAAATGAGAGTCTTACATACTTTTGGAACTTAAATGATTTTGATCTTTAATCTAAAAGGATATTCGTGCTAATTTGGTGCCTAGGCTAGCATTGTAGCAATGGCTTGTGCATTAGATAAAGCACTAGTGGAGCAAGTATGGACGAGGTTTCTTGTTTTTTTAAAGCTTTAAAACCAAATTTATAAACCATAATTGGACGATGTATCACAATCTTGGATATTAGTTGTAGCATTATGATAATAGCCTAACCATAGTTCATATCATGTAATGAATCCCCTTTGGATACGAAGGTTGGAACTCAAGTTACATTCATTGGTACATTGGTCACTATCATGGCAACTAGCCAAGCATTGGTTTCGCTAATAAGCCAGAAGGCAGGAAGGTCGAGAGAATATCTAAGTAGGTCGAGATTAGATCTCCTCACTCAGGCAGGCGGTAAGATAGATCGATCACAGGTAGGTATGACGCACAGGTTCAATCATTTTGTCAACCCTCGAAGAGAGATTAGATCTTGTTGATCAGCGAAGAACCAAAAGGACACATTGACGTATGATAAGGGTGGAGACATATTACGTTTTAGAACTTACAATTTTTTATTTTTTTTAGCCTTCGCAATTTGGGTTGTTAGCTTGGTAGCTATCCAAGCACTACAACACTAGCTTAGTTTCCAAGTAACTCACAAATGATATAGGAGTGGTCCCTTTCACATTAACCTCATAATTTGTTTCATAGTGCTAGCTTAGTGGATAGCCTGGTGCTATAGAGTTGCCTTAGCCACCAAGCTAGCAACATACCATTTGAGTGGTCAACCATTTCTTTTATAAATATTTTCTTTTAAGCTTAAGTTTAGACCTACATATGCCTTGAACATTTCCTTAAGAGTTAGCCTAGTGTTATAGCACTAACTTACCCATCAAGAGGGCACTAAATAATAACATTTTATATTTCTCAAACAAAAATGCATCATTTCTCTATTGGATTCAAGAGATGGTGTGGTGTTGGGTTGGGTTGAGGTTTAGGCCAAATTTACACTAGCGACAAGACCTTAAAAACATGGTATTATAGCAATTTTTGAAAATGTGGCAATGTAAAATAAAATGTTAAGGTGTATACCAATGACAATCACTAGTTAAAATTTGCAAATGCAGTCATAATATGGAAAATATTTCCAAGTGAAGCATTGTTCAAAGTGAACATGAACAACTAGATAAGCATTATTCCACTTGATTTATCATTAAATAACATTACAATGTGCATTTCTAGAGCTATGTAGATTGTATTATGACAACAATAAAGACTCACATTTTTCTAATCACAAAGCCTAAGAGATTAGAAAAATTATCTCTTTGTCGGTCCACAATCTTACTGTTGGTGGGCATCTCTTATGCCAAGGTTAGATTCAAACCATTTAAGCATAGATGAATTCAAACTCCAATCTAATTATTTTCTGAAAATTTGAAAGTTGAAAAAAACACAACAAAAGATAAGGGTTACACTTTTGTCCCAATGATGAACCACATTAGATGGTTCGAAACATCGACCAAAAACTCATGATGTGATTAATCCGAAAGAATTTATCAAAATCATTGACATCATTTATAGAAAAACTAGGACACACATCATGGCAACATTGTGAAGTTGATTTTGAAGGCAATTTTAGCATTTGAAAGTTTCTCACAAGTGATTATGATGAATCTACTTTCTTTGTTAGATCACATACTATTCCTTGTGTCTATCTAGCATGAAATCCAATAGAAAGGTTATTATTTGTAATACTAGTGTAATTCAAAGTACAACATGAATGGTTAGCCGTAGTATATAACATGTCTAAAGAGGGAACAACTCTAAAAATACCATTGACAAACCCATCCACAAGCACAAATTAATGGTATATTAGATATACTTGGTAATGAAACAACCCTAATATGAGGATCAATTTTACATCTATCACTGGTGGCCATTTCTAAATCTTTTTTATGATTAGGAATTATTTGAATATGAACATCTTTCAAGAATCAATCTTACCAACTTAACAAGAACTTTACCAAGCTCTCGTTTTTTGGGAGTTGCATCAAATCATAATTTTCATAATAATTTTGAAAAGTGGTGATGCAACAACACCTTTTTTTTCATTTCAGGGTTAAAATTCCAACTTTTTTTCAACCACGGTAGTGAAAACCAAATATCATGATTATGATAGACATGAAAAACCACACTAAAATGCAAAAATGGTGATGCATCATCACCTCCTTTTTTCCCTTTTTCTTTTATCAGAGTTAAAATTCAAACATTTTTCAATTACGACTTTAAACACCAAATCCTATGACTATGAAAGGCATGAAAAAACACGTTGAGATGCAAACATGGTGGTACAACATCACCCCATTTTTGTAGGTTAAAATTCAAACGTTTTTCAACCATCGCATTAAAGACCAAATATCATGACTACAAAAATTCCTTAAAATCAACACTTAAAAATTGTCTACCTTTTGTTTTTGTTTTGTTTTGTTTTGAATTTTTTTAAATGTTTGTCTAAAGACAACTACAAATATAAAGGTGACATCACATCATTTTTATTCAATTATTAATTGCTTATTTTTTAAATAATTTACAAAATAAAATTTGAAAAAGATATGAATATATAATTTGTAAATCGGAAAATCAATTTAAAGAAAAATTAATTCATTTATTTATTTATTTATGATTTTGAAGAATACAAATTCTTTTTAGAAATTGAAAAAAAAGCAATTTAAAAAAGAGAAAACTATCTTTAAAGTTAAAAAAAAAAAAAAACAAAAAAACAAAAACAAACAACCTTAAAATTTAAAATAATAACAAAATAAATCAATATATAATTAAAACAATAAAGACTAATAAAATATTTTTAAAAAATCAAATATTAGAAACAAAATAAAATAATATAAAATAATATATAATATATAAGTTTTATAAAAATAATTAATTATGAAAAAATTATAAAAAAGATATTTGAAATAAAAAATTATATCGAATTATAATTTAATTTTAAAAAGTTATAATATAAATTAAAATAAATAAAATAAATTTATTCTAGAACTTAGAAAAAAACATTAAAATAAAAAAAAATGAACATAATGTAACCACACCTTGTGTGATGGAGGGTGATGTCGAGCATCACACCTTTTCCCATGAATTAGGTGGACAACAACCAGTGACCCCATAGTACACTCTCCCCAGACATATAAAATAAATAAAATAAAATTTACTCTAAAACTTGGAAAAAAACATTAAAACAAAAAATGAACATAATGTAGCCACACTGTGTGTGATGGAGGGTGATGTCAAGAATCACACTTTTTCCCATGTGGTAGGTAGACAACAACCACATAGTCCACTCTCCTAGCATTGCCTCTCCATGCATGCAATAGGCCTAACAACAATCGTACAACTCGACCATTGTGCGATGAATATTAGGCTCACCAAGTGAGCAGAGCGACGATGACCAACATCACCATCTCCCACACACAAGTTCCATAGTTGTGTTATGTTCATTTTTTTTCCTTTTATGCTTTTAATATTTTTTAAATTTTAAATTATTTTTTTAATTTGTTTTATAATATGTCATTTTTTTAATGTTTTTATTTCAATTTTCTAATAAATTGTGTTATTATTTTATATATATATACTATTAATATATATATATATATATATATATTAATAGTAATATATATATAGATATATATATATATATATATTTATAATTATATATATAAATATATATATATATATATATTATATATATATATATAATTACCTTCAAAAACCAATTTACATCATTACTGAGCCAGTTTTCAAAATTATCGACCCAACTTTGCTACACAAGAAAACAAAGATGTTGGCCGATATTAGCAACACCAAATGTTTACATAGCAAGCCAGGGGAAACTATAACAAAAAAAACTAGATGACATAACAAAGCCTATATGAACATAACCAGAAACATACCAGGGAAATCAAATGTTTGATGATGACAATGGAGCATGATTCTTCACACTTGACCCAGGTGGCATTGAAGGTTGAATTTCACATTGGATATGCTTCTCAACGTGAGCTCTACATGCTTCTAATATGTCCAAACAATCATGTTGCTTCCACTGATTGTGTTGAATATCATTGAGAAAGTAGATAATGACATTCTTATCTTCACATTTTTCCTTCAAGACCTAACCCAATACAATCTTTAATTGTTAATGCAAAGTAATTGAATGCATATATTGGCTCCTTCTTTCCCTAGTATAACCAAGGTCAGGGAACCAGTGGGGCACATCCTCTAAGAGTCTTGAATTAGAATGATCTTGCCAATCTTGTGCAACATGGGTCTCAAGTCTCTTAATCTTCACCCGAGTGCTATAAGAAGTTGTTGGTGGCAAACAACAACCGCCTCTTATGTCTGAGACCGGGCACATGACTATGAAGGCTAGCTACATCCACCATCACCATGACACCTCACATATTCTGGCGAGGCATAAAGACCACCATAGGTACAAGTCCAACATTGTGAAAAAGGAACCAATACCGAACAATCCCAAAATTCCCACATTATTGACCATCCTTCATGGCCAAAAGAAAAGATTAGGCACTTAGGAAAACCTACCTTCCTCACTACAAAAGCCAACCAAGTGTTGAAAAATGTGTAACTAGGTTTGGGCTCCATAAAGATGAAATGTACTTTTGATTCTTGTAAAGTGTAAAATGAAAGAAAATTATTATTATTATCTTTGGAGCATGGGTTTCATGCTTAAGGTCTTTTATTTTATAGATCAAGCACCCATTGAGTTTTTTTAGGGTTTTTCCTAGGTCAAGAAGTCAAAAGAGTCATTGTCATAAGTTTAAGACCCCATCGAGTACATTGTAACTTGTAAAGAAAATTATTTTTGTCTTAAAAAGTGTCTAGATACCCTCCAAGACCAATTCAGCTTGGCAGTTGGCAAGTTGGTCTAAAAGGAAGAGCCACATCCACCTTGAAGAGCCTATATATAGGAGGAAAATTGACCTCATTGAGACACATTCATCCATCTCTCATTCTAGCGAAGATAGAGGAAGAAGAAGGAAATGAAGAAGGAAAAGGACGAATGAGACTTTTGTTTGGGCTATTTATCTCTCACATGTGTGAAGGAGACTAGGGTTTCTGCATCAGATCTAGGGTTTTCATCTACAAGTTAAATCTTGGAAAAAAGAAGGCAAGAAGTTTAAGCGAAGGTCACCAGAGGTCATCCTTAAGCTCCATGAGTCAAAGAAAGCCAAGCGAAGGTCTAAGGAAGCCTTAGAAGGCTAAACGAGGCTCACATGTGTGGCAACAACAGCAGTAGGAGGGCTGAAAATTTCAGGTCTACTGTGGGGGCCGAAATTCCATAGTAGAAGGTCGAAGTTGTGCTATTAGAAGAGATTTGTCTGGGTTTGACTGGATCAAGGATAGAACATCATCCAAAGAGGTTGGTCTTGGTCTTGGAGGGTATTAGTCTCAATCTAAAGGTCTTAGAATTCAATAATTGAAGAATCTATAAGGAAGAGAAGAGATTTGCGGGTTTTCCTCTCAAGTGGAGAGGTTTTGGCCCTGGCTTGCAACCTATATTTTGTGTTCTTGTTCTTCTTCTTTTGGTACTAAGTTGTTTGATGATATACAAATATAATAATAAGTAAAAAAATCTAATAAGTAAAAAGACATCACAAGTAGTTATCAAGTAAAGAGCAATCACTATAATCATTACCCTATAGATTTCTCAACATGGTATCAGAGCCAAGTTTGGCTAAGGGCATTATGAAAATATCTACTACATTGAGGAAGCTCTTCAAGAAGTGTTTAAAGGTAGCAAGTCATCTCAAGAAAGGCATCAAAGAAGCATGGAATCTTCTATTCGTTGCAAAGAAGGAAGTAACGAAGATAAATGATGGAGGACTCTTCTTAGCACTCACTGGCACATTCCAAGATGAGAACATTTGGGTAATCGATAGTGGTGCATCTACACACATGATTGGTCATTACAAACAACTAAAGGCATTATCAAAGGGAAAATCTTCTTACTCAATGGAACTTGGAGATAATAAGTGCTATCTTATAAGAGGAATTGGATCAACCTCTATAGAGCTAGAAAATGGAAGCAACATTCATCTCAACAACATCCTATTTGTTCCAGGTTTGCATAAGAACTTACTTTCTATTTGAAGTTTAGAAGATAAGGGTGATAGAGTAGCTTTCATTGATCGAAGAGTTGTAGTATGGAGTAAGAACTCAAGCATAGAGAATGCTAGAGTAATTGGTATTCGTGAAGGAAGACTTTATAGGTTGTTATCTCCTCTTGCACAAGCTCTGGTTCACATTGAAATCAGCTCATGTGAACTCTAGCATAGAAGATTTGTCAATCTTCATTTCAAAATCCTTCCAACTATAAGTCCTCAGTAGTAGAAGGAATCCCCGAATTGAAAGAATATCACGAAGGAGTATGAAAAGGATGTCCATTCGGTAAGAATATCAAGAGACCATTTGGAAGCAGTGCTTCCCAGTCAAAATAAATATTGGATCTTATTCATTCTTATGTTTGTGGTCCTATGACTCCTAAATCACTTGGAGGTCATATATATTATGTCACATTTATAGATGATCATTCAATGAAAGCTTGGGTTTACTTGATGAAATCCAAGGACGAAGTATTTACAAAATTTCAAGAATTCAAAGGTGAAGTTGAGAACCTTACAGAAAGGAAAATCAAGGTACTAAGGTCTGATAATGGAGGAAAGTATACATCCAAGGAAATTATAGCTTTCTGCAAGGAGTTTGGGATTAAGAGGGAGTTGATAGTCCCATACAATCCCGAACAAAATGGAGTTTTAGAACGAAAGAACCGATCCATTGAAGGAAGTGTAAAAGAAATGTTGCATGATCAAGATCTACCAAAATTTATGTGGGGAGAAGCCACTAACATAATTGTATATATTACAAAATCGAAGTCCCCATAGGTCACTAGATAACAAAGCCGTGGAAGAAGTACTCGCTCGGAAGAAACCAATTGTAGATCATCTATGATTCTTTGGTGGTCTTGTATATATTCATATATCGAAGGACAAAAGAAAGAAGTTGGATCATCAAGCATAAGAGGAACATTTGTTGTCTACAACAACTCCTCTAAGGCCTATAGAATCTACATAAAATAAGGACATCGTATAGAAGTCTGTCGAGATGTCATATTCGATGAAAGTACTGCATTCAAGCAATCAAAGGAACTTCCCATGGACTCTGATGATGAACTTCTTCTAGTATTTGAAGGAGAAGTTGACAGGGAAGAAGAAGATTCTCACCATGAATATGAAGGTACCAATGAACCTATTAAACCTGTGGTCATCCACAAATCAAGAAAGATAACTAATTGGTTGAAGTCAACACTACTTGATACAAAAGGTCATGGAGCAACTCAGGGTACATTCAGGGAAAGAAAGAAGCCCAAATGACATGTTGGGTATGTAGCCTACATGAAAAAACTACTAGAAGTAGAGCCATCCACTTTTGAAGAATTTGTGAATCATCAAGAATGGAAGGATGCCATGAATGAAAAATATCAATCGATAATGAAGAATGGAGTTTGAAAGCTCATTCCTAGGCCTAAAGACAAATTTGTGGTAACTTCCAAATGGATCTGTAAGGTCAAACATGCAACAAATGGAACTATTGACAAGTATAAGGTAAGATTTGTGGCTAGGGGTTTCTTTCAACTTGAAGGCATCGATTATGAAAAGACATTTTCTTTGACAACAAGGTATACAACTATACGTTCGTTGGTCTCTTTGGAAACATCGATGGGATGGAACATCAACCAAATGGATGTCAAGGCTGCATTTCTGAATGGCACAATTGATGAGGAAGGCTATATAGAACAATCCTTGGGATTTGAAGTTAAATATAGAAAGACATATGTTTGCATATTCAAGAAGGCATTATATGGCCTCAAACAAGCACCAAGGCATGGTATACTAGAATTTATACATACCTTCATAGACTAGGCTTCACAAAGAGTTTTGTTGATCTAAACCTTTATATTAATGTTGTGAAGGGTGAAACAGTAATCATTCTTATGTATGTAGATGATCTTCTCTTGACAGGTGTAGAAGGTTGAATTGAAGAATGTAAGAAGCAACTAGAAATAAAATTTGACATGAAGGATCTAGGGCTGACGTATTAGTATTTGGGACTAGAAGTCTGGCAAGGACCAGATGAGCTTTATCTGGGTCAAGGGAAGTATGTGGTCAAGATGTTGAAGAGGTTTGACATGATGGATTGCAAACCACTGACAACTATGATGATCACAAACTTGAAAATACTAAGTTCTGAATTGAGCTTGGTGGATCCTTCCAAGTATAGACAATTGATTGGCTCACTAATGTACTTGGTGAATACTCGACCAGACATATGCTTTGCAGTAAATGTTCTCAGTCAATTCCAAGTGGAGTTGAAGCGTGATCATTGGAAAATAGAAAAACATATTTTGAGATATCTGCGAGGAACCATCCACTACTACCTGAAGTACAATAGGAGGAATGATGTCCTGTTGATTGGATATAGAAATTCCGACTTGGGAGGCAGTGAGAAAGATGGAAGGAGAACTTCGGGAGGATGGTTCAGTTTAGGATCCTCCATGGTCTCATGGATGAGTAGAAGGCAAGATACAGTGTCTTTGAGTAGTGCTGAGGCAAAATACATTGCAACCTGTGAAGTAAGTAGAGAAGCATTCTATTTGAGGAAGCTACTATTTGACCTATTTGAAGGACCAATGAACCCTACAATGATACATTGTGATAACATCAATTGTATACAATTATCTGACGACCTGGTGTTTCATGGAAAGACAAAGCATATCAAAAACAAGTGTCACTACATTCGGAAGCTGGTATAAGATGGTGTGTTGTAGCTACAATATATCTCCATTGATGAGCAGGTAGTTGACATATTGACAAAATATCTCACTGATAAGAAGCTTGTGTATTTGAGAGACAAGGTTGGCTTGGTTGATGTATCATCCCTAATTGAGAGGGAGATATAAGCACATCATTCTTGTCTTCACTTAGAAAGATAGAATGGAGGATTGGGTAAGCATCTTACATCTGATACTCTTTGAGGATGAGGTAGGGCATCCAAGATAAGAGTAGTCATGGATCAGTATTCTTTGAGGACTGGCTATCCAAGATAAGAATAGTCCAAAGAAGGCCATACTCTGTGAACACTTGGGTGGAGTATGTACCTTGAGAGAAAATGATGATGGTGTCTATAAATCATTGGTCTCACCAGCATTGTGGCCTAATCATGTGGAGAGATAGAGTCGTTAGTTAAGGCCTTGCTATGTGACAATATTTGTTGGTGTGATGCTAAAAAAATGGGTTACCAATCTGACTCTTCTTATGGGACCTCTTCAGATTGAGAATGTCCATGTACCATTTATGAATACCTCCCTAGTTAAGAGGGAGTGTTGAAAAATGTGTAACTAGGTTCGGTCTTCATAAATATGAAATGTACTTTTGATTCTTGTAGTGTGTAAATGAAAGAAATTTGTTATTATTATTTTTGGAGCATGGGTTTCATGCTCAAGGTCTTTTATTTTATAAGTCAAGCACCCATTGAGTGCTTCGAGGGTTTGTCCTAGGTCAAGAAGTCAAAAGAGTCATTGTCATAAGTTGAAGACCCCATCGGGCACATTGTAACTTGCAAAGAAAATTATTTTTGTCTTAAAAAGTGTCCAGATACCCTCCAAGGCCAAGTCGGCCTAAAAGGAAGAGCCACACCCACCTTGAAGAACCTATATATAGGAGGAAACTCGACCTCCTTGAGACACATTCATCCATCTCTCATTCTAGTTGTAATTTTCCTAAGTAGGAATATGAGTGATATTAAGCACATAAATAGTGCAGCAACACATAAAATAAAAAAATGCATTAGATACCCATGAAAACGCTGCAAATTTGGAACTGTTGAGCCATATATTATAAAATCAGAGAGCTAGATACAATATAAAATTGAATGGTGCACCTGAGCTTGTCTCATGGACAAGCTTGACAAAACCCAAGTGAGAAATAGCTGAGTTGAAGGCTGCCCACCTCCTGTATGTATTTGTGTAGCTGAGTTGAAGGCTGCCCATCTGCTGCACCACTCTGCACTGTGTTGTCCCAATGAACTATTGCCCTAAATTTGACATGCTGGAATGTGCCCAAAAATTGCCCAGAAAATTATATCCTTTTAGCCTCAAACTCAGACAAAACCCAGAAGGGAATTTCTCTGGTTTTGACTTTGGATTTTCAGCCTCCTTGGAGCCTCTCCCCAGTTGTTGCTGCCAAATTCAACTTGCAGGAAACAACCTAAAAATACCTTTGAAAACACCACTGGAATGTTGGATTCACCTATGCTAACTAACTCCTTGCTCCCTGGATGGCTCTTGGCGAAGATGACTACTCTCCCAAGCCCCATGATATTGCTGTCAAGGGCCTCTTCACAATCTCTCTGCCTAGAAATTCATGCAACTGATACACCAATCTAGATGGCTGCAAATCCTAGTGATAACTCCCCTAACAAACAACCTCCTCATCTCCCAGGACTCCCAACAATCAATGGACCTCCCTACTGGCTCTAACTCCTTCCACGTGTTTCTGGCTGCTCAAGAAATATGCAGTCCCATTCTCTACGTTGCTGGCTAAAATGTGTGACTATGCTAAACTCTTTGAAATCCCTGTGGAACAACCTCCCTAGGGCTGGCACGAATGGTCCCCTGAAGAATAGGTTGAATCTCCCACTTGAGATATTTGTGGCTAAACAGTCGGTAGACTCACTAAGGAGCTTAACGTACTAACTATGTTTATTTGCAAATGTTCAAGATGATTGAAAATGAGAGCTCCTCCTTGTTTTATCACCTTGGGTCCCCTTAGCCTCATGTGGGCCCCTCCATCCACCCATTCGATTCCCTCCAAGCTCATTGAATGGCCAAGTTCGAATTACTCATGTGGGTGGCCCCCACATTCCACTGGCTCCAAAAATAAAGTCGAATTCCACTATATTTCCTAAGTCTAAGTGTGGGGTCCTCCTCGTAAGCCACAAATGGTGCGAAAAATGTGTAGCTGCACCCTGTGACTAATGTGTTTGAGAAGGGACATGACATTCCTCCCCTCCCCTCCCCCCCCCCCCCTCCCCCCGCCCCCCCAAAATGTTTCTTTCCCTTAAGCAACCTCAAAGTTGGGTGCTCCAATATGTGCTCACCTTCCTAGGTGGCATCCTCATCTGGCAAGTTCTTCCAATGTACCAAGAACTCCTTGATGGTCCTGCTCCTCAGTCTCCTCTCTCTGCTCTCTAAAATGGCCTCTGGCTCCAACACCAAATGGCCCTCATCATCTAGTGGGGGTAAATTAGTTGTTGTCGTCACTTGCTGTCCCAACACCTTCTTCAGGCATGAGACATGAAACGCGTTATGGATTCTACTCCATGGAGGCAACTCCAGCTCATAAGCCACCTCCCTAATTCGCCCAGTCCCCTGGTAGGGCCTATAGAAGCATGGTTGTAGCTTCTCAGCCCCCTTCTATTTCAATGTAGATTGTCTATAAGGCTGCAATCATAGTTATACCAAGTCCCCCTCCTCAAAGTGCCTCTTTGTCCTGTGTCGATCTGCATACAATTTTTGTTGATTTTGGGTTGTCACTAAATTATCCTTGAGAGCCTTGAGGATATCTTGGCTCTCTTGGATCTAGTCTTTGGCCTTTGGGGCCCCACTATCTCCAAAAAAAAATATCAGCAAAAGTCAATGCATCATATCCATAGAGGGCATGGAAAGGAGTCATATCGATAGACATGTGGTGTGTGGTGTTGTAGCAGTACTCGCTTAGGTGCAACCACCGAATCCACATCCTCTGCTGGCTTATCACATAGTTCCTCAGGTACCCCTCCAACCACTGGTTGACTCTCTCTATTTGGTTGTTCGTTTGAGGGTGATAACTGGTGCTAGGAGTGAGATTTGTCCCAACCAACTTGAAAAGCTCCTGCCAAAAGCCACACATGAATCTATTTTCATTGTCACTCAAAGTTTTCATGGGGGGGGGGCATGTAGCCTGAAAACCTCTTGGAAGAACAACTTGGAAACCTGTGCAGCCATGTACCTAGTGGGGATGGAAAAGTGGGAAAATTTGGTCAACACATCGACCACTACATATATGCAATCCTTCCCCTGTACTATGGGGAGTCGAGTGATGAAATCCATTGAAATACTTTCCCATTTCCCCTCTAGAATGGGAAGTGGATGTAGTAGCCCTACAGGGTGGGTCAGCTCCCTCTTGTTCCGCTGATAGGCCTCACACTCTCGTACATGCTGCAACACTTCCTCCTTGAGCCCCTTCCACGTGAGCCTCTCTCGAACAGTCGTGTAATTCTTCTAGAACCCCTGGTGTCAGGACAATAGTGAATCGTGAGCTGCCTGGAGTATCCTCTCCCTCAACTGTGAGTTGGGCACCATGTAAATGCACCCCTTGTAATAAATGACCTCATCCATCACATGGTAACGCTCATCTGCATGTGTCCCCTCCAGTACCTCACATGCCCTCCTGTACTTGGAGTTCTCCACCAACATCTGAGCCTTACAATCTTGGCAGATGCTTATGAGAGATAACCCAGTTGGTCTCCTAGATAGAGCATCAGCCACCACATTTTTCTTCCCTCACGCATACTCAATGTCAAAATCATAGGCTTGCACCTTGCTGACCCATCTCTGTTGCCTGTCATTGAGGCCTTGTTGCCCCATGAAATCTCAAACACTGTTGTGATCAGTCTTCACTAGGAACCGGTTACCCACCAAGTATTGGCGGAACTTGGCCAATGCATGCATAATGGCCAACATCTCCTTGTCATATATGGAATATGAAAACTCATGTGGTAGGAGCTTCTAGTTCTCAAAAGCTATGGGATGCCCCTCATGTGACAATACGGTTCCAACTCCTACCCTGGATGCATCACACTCCACCATGAATGGATGTGAAATGTCCGAGAGTGCAAAAATAGTGCAACTACTCATCACTTCCTTGAGGCGATCAAAGGCAGCCTGTGCTCCATCAGTCCATGCGAAGGCCCCCTTCTTAGTCAAGTTGGTCAAAGGTGCTCCTAGCTGTGAGAACCCTTTGACAAACTTCCTGTAATAAGTGCAATACCCAAGAATACTCTCAGCATAGTCACATCTCATGGTATTGTCCAATCCTGGATGGCCCGAATCTTCTCCTGGTTAACTTTCACCCCATCTACTCAAATGATATGCTCGAGATAAAGTATCTTTGTCAATCCAAACTCGCACTTGGAGAGCTTGGCATAAAATTGTTGCTCCTCCAGAATGCACAATACCTCCTCCAAGTGTTGGAGGTGCTCCTCCCACGTCCGGCTATAGATCAGGATGTCATCGAAGAACACTAGCACGGACCTCCTCAGCTGTCCTCAAAAGATATGGTTCATGCAATACTAGAATGTGGCTAGAGTGTTGGTCAGCCCAAATGGAATGAACAGAAACTCAAAGTGCCCATAGTGGCACCGAAAAGCTCTCTTCAAGATGTCCTGCCCCTGCACTCTGATATGGTGGTACCCTGAATGCAGATCAATCTTGGAGAAGTACTTGGCTCCTCTAAGCTCATCCATCAGCTCATCAATACAGGGAATAGGGTACCGGTTCTTAAGAGTCTTCCGATTGAGGGATTGGTAGTCGATACACATATGGAGGGTTCCATTCTTCTTCTTCACCAGCGCTACTGAAGAAGCGAAAGGACTAGAACTTGGCCTAATATGGCCCAATGCAAGCAACTCTTGGATGGCCTTCTCTATCTCGTCCTTATAGGCTTTGGGGTGCCTATAAGGAGTAGTCATAACTGCCTGTATACCCGACTCCAGCTCAATGGTGTGCTCAAATCCTCTATCTAGTGGCTTCCCTAGTGGAATGTCTCCAAACACTACCACATACATGTCCAGTAAAGCCTATATGTCTATTGGTGGTGGCTACGCCTATCCCCCAACCTCTGAGATCCTCAACTCGATCGCCCATGCAATGCCCCCATGCCAGAGATCTTCCTCCATCCTGTGGGCCGAAATTGTCTAAGGCGGATAAGATTGCATGCCTCTCATGACCACCGGTTTTCCATCTGGCCCAATGAACTCCATCTCAGGTTTCCTCCAATCCGTTGTGACTCACCCAAGAGAATACAACCATTGGACACCCATCACCACATTGGTGTCTAGCATGTCGACCACAAAGAAGTGGTCCGTCATCGAGTAGTTCCCCATAACTACTCTCAAGGAGGGAATGTATGTGGTACACTGGATAGTATGGTCACCTGGGACTAGGACTGAGAACCCCTCAAACTCTGATGTGGTGAGCCTCCTTTAGACCAACTGTGCATCTATGAAATTGCGGGTAGCCCCACTGTCAACCAGCACCGACACCCTTTGTCCCTGTACAATGCCTCTAATCTTGAGTGTCAAAAACTTAGGAAACCTGCATAAAGAAGCAAGGACTCCTCCTGATGGGGCAAGAGATGCCCCTCACTATGGAGGTGGTGGTGGTGGCCCTTTGTTTGCTGGGCTCTCTCCATCTGTCCCACCACAATCCTGCTCCACCTCATCCTCCTAGTCACTGTGAAAAAAGACCTCAATGTATTGTGCTCTACATGCAGTCAGTGTTTTTAAAACTGAAACCGGTGACCGGACTGGTCCACCTAATGAACCGATTTACCAACCAGGACTGGTCTAACCAGGATTGGTTTGGTCTAAATGAACCAGTTTTAAAAAAATACATTAAATAATTAATTTTTAATGAAACAAAACAATTATGATTCCTAGCCAATAGAGACAAAATATGCAAAGTTTGCTCATTTATATACCATGTAAAGGTGAATATATCAAAATGGCACCAAGTGCAATACATATCATCGACAAAATAGCAAAATACATAAGCAATGAGGCTCTAAATGGCCTATAAAGTCCAGAAACAATGCTGCAAGCTATGAGGCCATTGGCCTACTACAAGTCTATAGTGTACACATGATCAATCATTAAGTTCATCACCACTACTAGCCACAAAATTAAAATGATTAAGCACGTTATGTGCAATTACAAAGTCATCATAATGTGTTGAGATTTTATTGTTGCTTAGTACAATATTCTCTTTCTCTCTCCTCTTCATTGGATAGGGGTTGTGTTTGGGGACAAGTGGATGATCTAACATGCTGGTTGGAGTATCTGGGGTATGTTTTAGACTAAGAGTCACCTCTTTCTTGTGGAAATGTCATTGGCCAGAAACTTTTCAATAGGTGAACAATCCATTCAACATGAGATAAGTTTCTACCTTAGACCAAATTTGGCTCTCTAGATTTCAACCACAAATGCCAGTTCTTGGGATGATATAGATACTCTTCAAGTTGGAACCAAAGGAAGTATGTTGGCTCTCTCCTTGCTTATGCAAAGAAGTAAATATGGTGTTTCCATTTTATGGCAGCTCCTAGATGGGTCAATCTTGATGTACATGTATGTTGATTTCTACTCTAATACATGAAGTGTATTCAAAAGGAAAGGAAATGATATCAATGAGTTGCCTTCTTTTCCAGTTAATCACATTGATAAAGGGAGAACTAGAACGAACATGACAATAATGGGAAGGAAAGACATTAGTAGGCAATACCCAGACAATTCACGTTGTGTATCCATATTTTTAAAATTCCTCATGTTTTGACCTTCTAGGCTAAATTTTACCTATTTTGTAAATTCCCATCACAAATTACTAAACAGCAGGCCCCTTTTTTGAGTTGATGGTGGGCGTGCCTCTAACCGGCCAGTTTAGGACGGAACCGGTCGGTTTTCTAAAAACCGGCCAATTTTGTCCTAAACCTGCCGATTAGGACCGATTTATTCCAAAAAATGGAGAAATGGGTGACCTGACTGGGTTTTTTGGCCAGTTTCAACCGGTGGGTCTGTTAATCGGCTGGTTAGATTGGTAACCGGTTAGCAAGACCGGTTTTGAATATAGGGCCTACAGTGCACCTATGGCCATGTGCCTAGGGCTCTCTACATGTGAAGCACAACTTCCTCCTCCGTAGGTCCTTCCGTGTCTCCTCATCTAAATATCCCCTCATCTGTGTGGTCCTCGATGGTGGAGGCCTAGTCTCATGCCCCTTCTGTGGGAAAGGGGTTTGTGCAAGAAACGGTGCTTTGGTCTTGGGGATGGCCCCCTATAAATATCTGGCACATACAATCGCTTCCTGCAGCGTGGAGGGTCTGCATGACTTCACCAGTCCACGCAGGGGCTCAAGTAAGCCCTCAATGAAGGTGTATACCCTCCTTGCCTTGAATAGATCCGGTACCATCACTAACACATGCAAAAAATCTGAGATGTACTGCTCTAGGTTTCCTGTTTGGTGCAGTTGTGTCAGCTCCTTGAAAGAAGCCTCCGGATCCCTCTGATTAAATTGCTCAACCACCCTCTGGGTGAAGTCCTCATAGGAAACTATCTGGGCATGCCCCAAAGTGGTTAGACCGTGAAATGACCAATCATGTGATCCCCCCTCCAAGTGCGGCGCTACCATCTTAATGGCTTCCTGCTCCGTCATCTGGTTGAGTTGAGAGTATGTGTCCATATTTTCAACCCAAGCCCTGGATATGCACTTGGTAGTGCCATCAAATGTAGGGAATCCCTATAGTTCTCTACAGCTCATAGTTTTGGGTCCCTTGTCCTTCGTAGCCCTTATTCCTCCCACTCTACTTGAGCTTGCAGTAATCTCTGAAGGAGAGGGATTCTTTGAAGTCTTCGTCCATAGCTTGCCACTCTCTGAAGTAATCCCCCATCTGAGGAGTATCTTCCTCCCTTGCTGGCTCGATTTGTGCCACTGGCACGAAAGAAGGTAGTGTAGCCAAAGTCGACACACTAACTGAAGGGTCTTTCACTGTTGGTGAGGGGTGATCGAAAGGCTGAGAGGACTCGAACTTTTCTCCACATAGAAACCCTCTAGGCGTGGCCTTGTCCCTGTTTTATGACTTGATCTCCTCGAGCATGTCTTTCTTCCCCTTGGCCAAGTCACTCAAGGTCCTCAAGAGGCTATCGAAAGCCATCTCCTCCCTACTCTTGGGCTCTGTCATTTCCTCCTCTCCATCCACTACTTTCACTCTTTCCTCCGTATATGGCGTAATTTCTAACTCCCTTTCTCTGCTCCTGTACCTTTGCCTACGGTAGGTGATGTTCTGTTGGTCCCCTTCTCTCGTAGGAAACAAACCCCACATCTAAGGCAAGAACTAGGCTCTAATACCATTGTAATGTTCCTAAGTAGGAATATGAGTGATATTAAGCAAATAAATAGTGCAGCAACATATAAAATAAAAACACGCATTACACACCCATGAAAACACTGCAAATCTTGAACTGTTGAGCCATATATTATAAAATCAAAGAGCTAGATACAATATAAAATGGAATGGTGCACTTGGGCTTGTCTCAAGGACAAGATTGACAAAACCTAGGTGAGAAATAACTAAGTTGAAGGTTGCCCAACTACTGCACTACTCTGCACTGCGTTGTCCCAGTAGACCATTGCCCTTCTGAACTTCAACCAGCTGTAATGTTCTCAAAACTATCTAAAAAAATTATATCCTTTCAGCCCTGGACTCCTTGGACAAAACCCAGAAGGGAATTTCTCTGGTTTTGATTTTGGATTTTCGGCCTCCTTGGAGCCTCTCCCCAGTTGTTGCTGCCAAATTTGACTTGCAAGAAACAACCCGCAAATCCCTCTGAAAATACCACTGGAATGTTGGATTCGCCTTTGCTAACTAACTCCTTGCTCCTCGGATGGCTCTTGGCCAAGATGACTACTCTCCCAAGCCCCACGAAATTGCTGCCAGAGGCCTCTACGCAATCCCTCTGCCCAAAAATTCATATAGCTGATACATTGGTCTAGCTAGCTGCAAATCCCAGCGAAAATGCCCTCAACAAACAACCTCCTCAGCTCTCGGGACTCCCAACAAGCAATGGACCTCCCTGCTGGCTCTATCTCCTTTTGCGTGTTTCTGGCTGCCCAAGAAAGACGTAGTCCCCTTCTCTGCATTGATGGCTGAAGTGTGTGACTGTGCTGAACTCCCTGAAATCCTTGTGGTACAACCTCCCTAGGGCGAGCACAGATGGTTCCCCGAAGAAGAGGTTGAATCTCCCGCTTGAGAGATCGTGGCTAAACAACTAGTAGACTTGCTAAGCAGTTGAGTGTACTAAGTGTGTTTGTTTGCAAATGTTCGAGATGGTCGAAAATAAGATCTCCTCCTTTTATCACCTTGGCCCCTCCATCCACCCATTTGATTCCCTCGAAGCTCATCAAATGGCCAAGTTCGAATTACTCATGTGGGTGGCCCCCACATTCCACTAGCTACAAAAATAAAGTGGAATTCCCCTATAGTTCCTAAGTTTAAGTTTGGGGTCCTTCTCCTAAGCCAAAAATGGTGCCAACATGTGTAGTTGCATCCTATGACTAATGTGTTTGAGAAGGGACATGACACTAGTGAAGGAGGAGGAAGAAGAAGACAACGAAGAAGGAAGATGACTAAGGCGACTTTTGTTTGGTCTATTTCTCTCTCACACGTGCGAAGTATGACTAGGGTTTCTACAATAGATCTAGGGCTTTCATCTACAAGTTTGATCTTGTAGAAAATAAGGCAAGAAGGTAAAGCAAAGGTCACCAAAGGTCATCCTCAAGCTCCAAAAGTTAGAGAAAGCCAAGCGATAGTCGAAGGAAGCCTTGGAAGGCTAAACGAGGCTCACACGTGTAGTAGCAGCAACTGTAGGAGGGCTGAAAATTCCAGGTCTGTAGTGGAGGCTGAAATTCTATAGCCGAAGGTTGAAGTTTTGCTATTGGAAGAGATTTGAGTAGGTTTGATTGGATCAAGGATAACATATCATCCGAAGAGTTTGGTCTTGGTCTTGGAGGGTATTGGTCTCAGTCTGAAGGTCTTGGAATTCGTTAATTGAAGAATCTATAAGGAAGAGAAGAGATTTGCGAGTTTTCCTCTCAAATGGAGAGGTTTTGGCCTTGGTTTGCGGCCTATATTTTGTGTTATTATTCTTCTTGTTTTGGTAGTTGTTTAATGATATACAAACATAATAACAAGTAACAAAGCTAATAAGTAAAAATACATCACAAGCAGTTATCAAGTAAAGAGGAATCACTCTAGTCATTGTCGTATATATTTCTCAACTCCAAGAACGACCTGACTTGCAGCAAGTACACCTAGGCTAACCAAACAACAAACGGCAATTAAAAATTTGATTCCAACCCCACCTTCTAGACCTTTCACATTAAAAAATTCCATAATCCCCTCAATGAAAGAACAAAAGAACCAAAGATAAAATCCCTCCCACTAGGCAAAAGAACCTCCCATAATAGGTAAAAGAAAACAACAATAGACCCCTACGTAGATGCTTTCGAGATCGCTTCTCCATACCCAAGATAGACAAAAGCAAAAAAAATAACAATACTGGGTAGGAAAAGGAAAATTTTCCACTGAAATCTATGAGTACACGCCAAGAAAAAGAAGCTCAACATTGTCGAAACCAATTTACACCCAAAATGACACCACCAACTGTCCACAACACTAGCACAAGCAATCACGAAGCTTGAACCTTTCGGCGTATCAACACTTCCAACACTAGCTTGACACACACCTCCCAAACTAGTGCAGGAAAACCAAGAACTACAACTAAAAGCCCCCATGATTCGACGTAATATCATCAACATGCCAATTCTAAATAAGATCTTTCATCTCCAACTTTGACGCCTTGGCTGATAAATACAACGATAACCCCTCTGCTGGCTTCAAAGAGGAATGAATAATCCCACCCGCACTAAAAAAATTACACAGGCAGGATACATACTCTCTCCCTTCGCCACAAACCAAATATAATGAAGCTCAAGAACATGGCACTCCATGAAACGATGTAATTTAATTCACACGCCTCACGGAGGGGGACAACAGACCATGCCACCCCCTATTAATAACATGCAAACCTAATTGCTCCATGGCCCACCGTCTCCATTAAGGATTTAATTATTATTATTACGATTATTTTTACTTTCAATCTTTTTTGGGTTTTTTTTTGTTTTTGTTTTGTTTTTTTTTTTTTTATTACATATATATAGTAAAAGAAATCCGTTTTCTTAATTTTTTGTGTGTTTAATCATTTTTATTGATTTTTTTTTTTTTGAATTTTTTGGTTTGAAAATGTTATTATTATTATTATTATTTCATGTTTTCAATTAAAATATTTCAAAATTTTGTGTTACATTTTTTTTTTAAAAGGTGTTTTCATGATTTTGTGTACACTAATGATATTTTATAAGCCGTTGTTAAAAAAATATTGCAATTTTAGTACCTTGTTGAAAATGAGTCATTCTAGGCTAATATCTCAAAAGAGCTATACTTTTAGCCTTTAGAAAAAGAAGCCCTAGGCTAAGATCTCAAAAGAACTATAATTTAGCCTTCATTTAAAAAAATATGTGCTTGGTAACCATTTGATTTAGGTCAATGATTTTAAAATTATTTTTAGTCATGATATTTGGATTATAATGTCATGGTTTAACAATGTTGAAATTTTAAGGTTTTTAGTACTTGTGATATTTGGTTTTAATTCCATGGTTGAAAAGTGTCAAAAAAATTAGGCTTTTAAAAGTCATGTTATTTGAAGTTTAACACCGTGGTTGAAAATTGTTAGAATTTTAAGGTTTTTCATGATCATTATTTTAGTTTTTAATACCATGACTAAAAAAATGTTGGAAGTTTAACCCTAAAAAAAGGGTGACACAACATCACCACTTTTGATTTTGGGGTGTTTTTTCATGTCTTTTGGGCCAAAATTAAGCGTTTTTTGGGTTGTAGTTCTCGTTTTGAGGTTATAGTTCTTATTATATTGGACACATTGTTAAGAGTGACGTTAGAGGTGTCATTGATTAGGAAGAATCCCCTACCCATAAGAGGGGTTTTCTTGTAAAGATATGTGCAACAACATAAGCTTTCCTTAAAACAAATGTCCAACATGTCGCTTAATGTTTAAATGTGATCATGTCATGTTCAAAGGAAAACACACCAAAACTGAGGAGCATCATGTTGGAAAGGGTAGCTAGGTTTGGTCTTCATTAAATGTATTTGAGTCGTCATGTAATGTACTTGTGAAAAGAATAAAGAAATTGAGTATTATTATTATTATTATTATTATTATGACTTATTAAAGCATGAGTTTCATGCTTGGGTCATCATGTTTTAGGTCAAGTCCCCATTGAGGACTTCTAGGATTTATTCTAAGTTAATAGAGTCATTATACTTTTAAAGAAACCCTTCTTGGGATTTTGAATCATGTAAAAAAGTTAAGTATTGAGTCAAATATGAATTATGTTACCCACATCAAGTCGACCTTAAGATGATCTAGTCGACCTCGAGGAAGGCTCTTCAACCTCACCTAAAGGCTATAAATGAAGCAGTTCAAATTCCATTTGGAGGATACCAACCAAGCAAGTTTGATATCTCTTTGAAGCTAGGAAAAAGTGCGAAGTGAAGAAAGAAAGCAAAGGGAGTGCGAGTTTGGTCTAGGAGAAGGAAGGAAGGAAAATCAAAGTTTTGGTGCATCTCTCTCTCTCTCTCTATCATGCCCTAGAGTGGAAGATCGAAGTTCTCTTATTGATGTCGTAGCCAGTCGTTGCATGTTGTTGCTGCTAGATCAAGTATAGGTCAAAGTTGCTATTATTGGGTGTTGTTTCCTCAGGAAGTTGTATTGGGCCAAGATCGAAGTTTCTAAGTGAAGATCAAATTCCCCAAAGCAAAGTCGAAGTTGTTGGGTCCAAGAAAGTGTTGCTATTGTTGTTGTTGCTGCCAGGTCAAGTAGGATCATTTGCAAAGGAAGAAGGCCAACTTGGTGTGGAGGAAATTTTGTGTCAAGGTCTAGATCCTTGGAATATCTTAGGAAAACTATTGAAGGAAGAATTACTAACTAGCTTTTCCCCTAGAGAGATGTTTTTCCCTGGTTGTGTGCCTATATATGGTGTGCATCGATTTATGTGCTATTTATTTATGAACTAAAATAAAGAAGATATAAAGAAACCTAATAAGAAATCAAGATCATCACAAGTAATTATCAAATATAAGAAAATCTTTCTACCTTTCTGATTTTCTAACATGGTTACATTAGAGCTTTGGTGAAGAAAGAAGCAAAAGGTAGTCTCAAACACTTGATCAAGGAATCATTCAAAAGGATTATTCAAGGGAAGAAGTCTATTATATGCAAGGAGAATGTGTAACACAAACAAAGGAGAGAACAAACTTGAAGGAGCCTCAAACTATAGGTCTTGGAAGAAGAGGATTGACCTCATCCTTGAAAAGAACAAGGTACTAGACTTGGTCAAAGGAAAAGTAAAGAAGCCTATTAAAGACTCTAGTGATGTTGATAAAGTGAAGTTCAGAGAATTAGAATTGGTGGCCATGACTCTAATGGTAGAAGGAATAAAGGACAACCTTGTCCCATTCATAGCCAACATTAATCATGCTCAAGAAATGTATGAGGCATTGTTAAAGTTATTCACCATTAAGAGCATTGGTCAAGTAGCAATCTTGAAGAATGAACTAAGGACCACAAAGATGACTAAAGAAGACACAATGGTCTCTCTCTTTGCGAAGATAACAAGAATCAGAGATGATCTTTTGGCCATTGATGAAATTGTTCCAGACAAAGAACTTGTGATCACTGCTCTATTAGGATTGCCACATACTTGGGGTGCATTTGTTGCAAGACTTAACAGTTGGAAGGAAGCTCCCACTTTTGAAGAACCATGGACTGCTTGCAGTCAACAAGAATTAAGGATCTCATTAGTTGTCAATCCCGAAGGAGTTTCAAATGCCTACATTGCTAATCACAAAAGAAACTTCAAGAAATCGAAAGGACCAAAGAGGAAGGTAGACATGTCTAATGTAGAATGTTATCAATGTCATAAGATGGGTCACTACAGGAGTGATTGTCCCCACAATCCAAGAAATAAGAAAGAGATCAACCCAATGTTGTTGAAGAAGAAGACCTAAAGAAAGCCAAACCTAAAGAATGTGATATAAGGGACTTACACTACTAATTGAGCAAGTTCGATATCTCTTTGAAGCTGGGAAAAAGTGCAAAGTGAAGGAAGAAAGCAAAAGGAGTGTGGATTTGGTCTAGGAGAAGGAAGGAAGGAAAACCAAAGTTTTGGTGCATCTCTCTCTCTCGTGCCCTAGATTCAAAGATTGAAGTTCTCTTGTTGATGACATAGCCAGTTGCTACATGATGTTGCTGCTAGATCAAGTATAGGTCAAAGTTGCTACTATTGGGTGTTGCTATCTCGGGAAGTTGTATTGGGCCAAGATCGAAGTTTCTAAGTGAAGATTGAAGTCTCCAAGGCAAAGTCAAAGTTGTTGGGTCCAAGAACGTGTTGTTGTTACTATTGTTGTTGTTGCCAAGTCAAGTAGGATCATTTGCAAAGGAAGAAGAAGGTTGACTTGGTGTGGAGGAAAGTTTGTGTCAAGGTCTAGAGTCTTGGAATATCTCAGGAAAACTATTGAAGGGAGAACTACTGACTAGGTTTTCCCCTAGAGAGGGGTTTTTCCTTGGTTGTGTGCCTATACTTGGTGTCCATTGATTTATGTGCTATTGCTCTGGTAATTGCTTGATGAACTAAAAGGAAGAATATATAAAGGAACCTAATAAGAAATCAAAAACATCACAAGTAATTATCAAGTATAAGAAAATCTTTCAGCGTTTTAGATTTTCTAACACATCCCACCTTGAGAGGTCTCCAAGGCTTGTTTTGAGGTGAAATATTTGGTATCATTGGGCCTCTTTGAATTCCCTACCTTTGAAGGACACTGTTGATTTTTTTAATTCATCCAAAAAAATGAATGAATCAAAATATTAAGGTGCACTCCACCAATGGAGGCTTTTAGGGTGGATAAAAATAATATTAGTAAGCAAAGCACACTTATGAAATGAGTATTGAGCATCTTCAAAAAGATCGTTTATGCCAAAGAGGACAAATGGCATTTCTAAATGCTTCTCATAATATCTTATTGATATTTTTTTAAGAAAATGAACTAAAACTTTATAGTCTTCTTAATGATATTTTATTGTAAAAGTAGTTTAAAGGAAACTCTATAAAAGGTAGAGTCCTCTCACTTTGCAAATCAAATGGGAAGCATCACCCTTAACAAGGCCAATGACTTTTGCTAATTTATGGGTTAGAAAGAGTATAAAGACTTTGGTAAATTACGCTTTTTTTGTTAGAAATAAAACATAATGATGCAAAGGCTTCCATATCACATTTTGTTGGACAAATCTTTCTTTGCTAGAAATAAAACATATTGATGCTAAGGCTTCCATATCACATTTTGTTGGACAAATCTCTATTTCCATATTTGGTACATATTTTTAGTGGACTATATGGATGTTAGAGGACTTTCAAGAGGCATCACCACACCTTTTGTCCTTTAATGTAATCATGAATGTTGGTGAAGAATAATGTTGTTCAATTTCATTTGATGACCATTGCTAATATCTTTACTTTATCAATTGCATCATATACTATTTGATGTTGAAGTTGGCAATGACATGGTTTCTTAATGAGTTTGTCATACAATGTCTTGCATTATTGTGGTTGATTTAATCAGTGATGTTCATGTACAACAAAACTTGATTTCTCTTTTGCATATCAAGCATTTTTCATCAAGTATCACTTTAACTACATTTTCCTAAAGGACAAGGCACTCAATCTCCTTTGTCTTCTTACCATTTTATTTAAAAATAAATGAATCACTAATATGATTTTCAAATATGTCCTAATTAGACATATTAGTGATTTGAGCCTAGCGAAACCCCCATTGTGTTGGAGAAGAGCCAACCTAAAGTGATAGAAGTCACCATTGAGGTAACAATGGGTGGCAATTTTAAGTTGCCATAGGGTTTGTACTTGGATGATTTGGACTTATCTTTTGTGTAAATCCAAGAGGCAAGGTTACCCACTACAAAAGTCATTGTTATTTTTCCCTTTTGCAATTTACTCAAATCATATACATCTTGCTCAATGTTATTGAACCTTCATAAACTGAGTCACATAAATTGATATGTTGTGCTAAAGTGGATATGCCTCTATTTTATTGCACCATTTGAAATTTCACATAGATGTACTTTTATGTTTGTTTCTAACATCTTTTGAGGCTTCTATTTTTGTTTTTTCATAAGGCATCTTCTCCATGAAGCAAATATATATATATATATATATTATATATATATATATATATATATATATATATATATATATATATATATATATAATTAATTAGTATTTAATCATGTAGTTTAATCATGCTGAAAAGTGTAACTAGGTTCAGTCTTCATAATGACATGTAATTGTGATTTTATGTAAAGAGATGTAAAGAAGAAAAATAAAATATTGTAATGCTTGCATTATGGGTTTCATGAGCAAGAGATTTTATTTTTTAGTCAAAGCTCCCATTGAGAGCTTTTAGGAATTTTGTCATGTAGTCATAAAAGAATAAAAGAGTCATTGTCATATAATGAAATCATGTTACACATTGTAAAGAGTCACACTTGTCTATGTAAAGTATTCCTCCAAGACCTTGTCACTAGCCCTCTCCAAGTTGGCCTACAACAAATGAAGAACAAAGAAGGTGATGTCAGCTCTCCTCCTTGTGATCATGTCGGCCTACAAGACATGAGGCAAAGTGTATATATAGCCACACTCGGCCTCACTTAGAGACAATCAATTTGGTGAAGAAGATAAGCAGAAGTGCAAAGAAGAACTATAGAAAAGAGAGAAGATCAAGAGAAAGATAGCAAAGGAAAGGGATACTTCTAGAAGATTCGATTTGGGCATATACTCTCCCACGTGCGAAGAAAGGAGGTTCGAAAGCATAGAGAGAAGGTTGAAATCACTGTTGCATTGAGGTGACATTGTTTGGGTATAAGATCTCGCAAAAGGAAGCCGAGAAGAGCAATGTGGAAGAGTAGAAACCAAGATTCTCGAATGTCGCTGAGAGGAAGAGTAGAGACCAAGATTCTCGAATGTAACTGAGAGGAAGAGTAGAGACCAAGATTCTCGAATGTAGCTGAGGAAGAGTAGAGACCAAAATTCTATAGGGTAACCGAGAGAGTAGAGATCGAGATTCTCTAGAAGGAAGCCAAGGAGAGTAGAAGAAGTCAAGAAAGGGAAGAGGCAGAACATCAAGGCTAGTGATAAGGGTCCTAGGAGGACACTAAAGTCAAGGGTCTTTTTCATGGTCTTGGTATCCATCAATTGAAGATCTATAAGAAGAATTTATGTTTGGGTTTTCCTCTCAAAGAGTGAGGTTTTGGCCCTCGCTAACGAGCCTACATACTATGTCTCTTGTCTTCTATTGTTTATTTGGTAACTTTCTTGATGAAAAGAACACATTGATAATATAACAAAGAGAAGATCACAAGCAATTATCTAGAAGAGAAATCTCCTAATCATCAATGCCCTGGATTTCTCAACAAGATGTTAGGTATTTAAGATCTCATTTCAATAGTTGAACAAAGCTCTTATGAAATTTCCTAGCTTCCTTTTGTTTGCATGGGATATTTTATTCTAATAGATTTGTAGTTTGGACAATAGAATATATGATTTTATTCTTCTCTTACTCTTGTTATATAGATATATATGAGCTTTCTTACATGGGGGTTTTGGGTTGTATCCACGATTTATATTAGCACAAATTAGATCCAAGAAGTAATCAAAATCAATCACATCCTAGGCAATATAAAATGACATTTTTCTTCCTGGAATCCCTAGTTGGCCATTGCAATTTTTGGTAATACCAATAAACCCAAGTTTCATTTTCTTTAGCTTAATTGGTACCTTACCAAACTGTTGTGAAAGGTGACTATCCAAAAGTTCTCACTAAATTGCCCATTTGAGCTAACTCTGTACTATAGTACTATAGGTACTAGATTACTATGGTATAAATAGGAAATCCCAATAGTGCAAGCCTCTAGCTCTACCCTAGCTAAGTAAAGTATGTCATCTGTTGCGCTAGGTGCATCTATAGTTGGGATATGCTGGAACAAGTGAATCAGCAACTTAAGAAACTCCTATTGTGATTTGAATCAAAACTCATTGATCATTTCTTGGTTCAAAAGTTGATTGTTGCTATTGAAGGCCACCTAACATAGTAATCGTTGCCTTCTCTTTCTAAGCTACTTCTCATTTTTAATGTCAAAGACTGAAGATCTATTGTTTCTCATATTGTGAGGGCTTTCCTACCAAACTCAAGGGTTGAACACCCCATCTTCTTAGTCTTGACTCCCACATCAACTTAATACAAGAACATAAATACGACAAAACGTGAGCTTTTTCTCAAAACAACTAAATGAGAAAAATTAGAGGTTAAGGAGATAATATGATAAAAAATATAATGGATAGTTGATGGGATATTTAATTCTAATGCATTTGTAGTTTGGATTAAGATATAAGGCTTACCATGTAATAAAGCCACTTTATAACTTTAAAATATGTTAATATTCAGTTTTTGTGTAAAGTAGTCTAACTTACATTCACGAGTGGGACTGATTTGCTTAGTGAACAAATATATAAGGAAGTAAATTCCTTTGTAATAAATGCGACAACTATCCATTGATAATATGACATTGTCTTATTATGAGTATCTTCCTTTGAGCTTAGTTATGTGAGACACACCTATATAGGATTTCCTCAATTAAGAATCTAGCTCATTTTGTAATATGGTATCAGAGCAAGAAAGAATCTATGAGTCCAAAGCCATATCAAAAGCCTTGAGCATTGAAAAACAAGGTTTCCACTCTCGCACCTTCAACAATTTGAGAGTTGAGGAATTTATATGAGCATGAATACATAGGGGCCACTACCAACAAAGACAAATCAAGGGATCACCAACATGCCTTCTCAAAATTTAGAAGAGATGATTTCATCTCTTTTATGTAAAGAAACGAGTCATTGAAGGTGATATTCAACTTGAGACTGAATTATACCGACGATACAATCATAGTAGATTGGCTAAAGACAAAGGAGAGATGGAATGTCATTATTGTAAGAAAATGGGTCACATATCTTGGAACTACAGATTTTGGGCTATTGATGTTCTAAAGGGAAAGCCAAAAGAAAAATCACATATAGCTAATGCAACCATTGTTGAAGATTCACTAAATACTAAAAAGTGTGATGAATTTACCAAAGAAAAGACATTCTATGCATTTAAGAAGCCTGAATAAAGTAATGGATCTAGTGTAGATATAGCTCAGCATATTGCAAATAGTTCAAGAGGTTTTGGATCTTAGGGATTATCACTCACTGGGGTTTTCAAACATGCATGTGGAATGCTATCCAATAATGAGGTTAAGGCACATTCATTGGGGTTTTCAAACATGCATGTGGAATGCTATCCAATAATGAGGTTATGGGACATGCATGTGGATTGCAGTGCAATAAGTTAATTCAGGAGATTCATAATTCAAGAGTTTGGATAGCTGGAATCCAAGATCTCAAGAATTCAACTTGGAAGCTACACATTTATAAAGGTTACCAGGCAGCTTGATGGAGCTCTAGTTAGTCCATGAATTGTTTTCCAAAAAATGAGCATATGAAGAATGTTTGGTTTTGATTACTTATGTTGTAATTGTGTTCAGTCCGTATGTGTTTTCCCTCAGTCAATATGTTTTTCTTTCAATATTGTAAGTCTTAAGTGGGGGTGCCTGGATATGAGGCTTACTATGTAATAAAGTCACTTGATAATTTTAGAATATCTTAATGTTTACTTTTTGTATGAAGTGGTCTATCCCACATTCATAAGTAGAAATGATTTTCTTACTGAACAATGATGTATAAGAAGGTAAACTCCAAACGCACCAGTTATTCATTGTAAATAACCTGCTTTGAGCTTAATTATATCACTCAACCCTATCTAGGCTTTCCTCTTAGTGATCTAGCTCATTTTTTAATATGAACAGTTGAATAGGTGTTTTTATTTTTCGATTCCTTGTGTTGTACAGATTATATAGGATCTTTTCTCTGGCGGTTTTGAGTTGTATCCACCATTGAGATTAGCACAAATTAGATCCAAGAAGTCATCTGAGTCAACAACATCCTAAGCAGCATATGATGACACTTTTCTTCCTGAAATCCCTTGTTGGTCCACCTACAGTTTTTGGCAATATCAACAAGCCTATGTTGCCTCTGCTCCAGCTGAATTAGTACCTTACCAAATTGCTGTTAAAGGTGAATGTCCAAAATGTCTCACTGAAGTTATTGTTGCAATTTGAACCAAAACTGTAATTGATCATTTCCTGGTTCAAATGTTGATGGCTGCTATTGAATGGCACCTTACACAGTAATTGTTGCCTTCTGCTTCTCTGCTACTTCTCACGTTTTAGTCAAATTCTGAAGATCTCTCCTCATCTTGCTAAGGCCTGCATTCCAGAACCAAGTGTTAAACATCCCATCTTGGTCTCATCTATGCTCAATATGGGTACATACATACAAGAAAAAGTAGTTTTTTCCACAAAACAGTCCAGAAGTGAAAGAAAAATTTGAGGATAGGGAGTTAACATGATAATAAATCTTCAAAACTAAAAATTTGAACTTGCATCCATGTAGTTACCCCTTTGATTTGGAGCTATAATACATGTGTTAATATGGGGCCAATGAAAATTCACACAAAAAGGAATGATTTGGTTAAAATATGGCAGCTCATGATTATACAGACAAATTTGTGAATTTGCTGCTTACAAAAGTGCTAATATCAACTGCTTAGATCCTGAATAGCCTTCCTAAGGCAGTTTTCATTTCTTTTCCTTTTACGATTGAAAATTTCTTACGAATATCTTACAAAATCAGTCATAGGAATATTCCTTGGGAATGTCCAGGCAGAGAAATATATCTTGTAAAATGACTCTCCATACCATAATCTACTTCCTTATGAATAACGACCTCCTTTGATCAGAGAATAAATAAGCTAAAACAAAATATTCAAATCAATGGAGGATCCCTCTTAATCTACCTTTCTGGAATAGATGCCAACGGGGTATCCACACATATTTCTGTTCACCCTATCTCTTCCAATTTTCTAATCAATAATGCTCTGGTATACTCTTTAATGTTTGGCATAAATTTGCAGGGAGGAGTTTCACACAACACTAGGTTTTCTCAACCAGTACCCGGTATAACACTAAGTTGATAAATTGACTAAAATTTAAATTATGAAACCATTTCCTGTCTGTTGCCAGCAATTGCTTCAGTACTGCTCCTTTTCTGCATACATTTTAGTAGTAACCATATCAAGCTTGAACATTTCAACTTTGCTGGTAAGTTGGCTGGTTTATCTTGCTAAACAAATATGTTCTTGCATTGCAATTTATATTCACCTACTTGCCCTAGTGCATTGTTTCGCAGAAACATAGTAAGACTAGAACAGACATATATGATTGCCTTTGTCCTTCAGCAGGGAGCTTGCAAAGAAGACATCACAATTGGTTGGTGGAAAGTCAATTCTTCCAACCATCTTAACAGCCTGAAGAACAGAAGCATGTGTAAGAGTAAACTAAATAAAGGATGCAGAGGAAAATAACAGGCTAACATACCCTTGCTATCAATGTGAATAACCAGTAGGTAATGTTCCCTGATCAAACATAGTTGAAGGGAAAAGTGAATTGTAACCTCGCCATAAAGGGTGATAATCAACCTCCACAAGCATAAATCCATTTTTTGATGCCTTGTTTCTTTCCTTATAATTCACACAGGAAAAGCCATCTGAGGAAAGTCTGTATCTAGTCCTGATGATGCTGCCGAGTATACTCCCATATTGCAATAGCACCACTGACATGAACATTTAGAGATCTAACAACACCATACTGAGGAATTTCCACACATGCATCCAACACATGGATGATATCAACAGGAATTCCCTCTTTCTCTCTTCCAAGTACGATGACCTAGTTCAGATGAAAATGTTTATCAACTCATCACACAAATGTAGTACAGATGAAAGCATACAATAAAACCTAATTCTTGCAACTAACACCTTGGTAAAATTGAATTATTTTAAACTTCCCATTTTCTGAATCTAGCATATATGAAAAGTTATAAGAAATGGGGAAAGGAAAACAAAGCATACTGTTTTCAGTGGAAATGGATACTTATTAAGAGGTATACTGTTTGCCGTCTGCTCCAATCCCAAAACTGCATACCCTTCCCTCTTCTTTACCTTTAAGTATTCTTTAAGGTTCAATTCGGGTACTTCTTGTATTGGAATCCACTTCTCTGCCGTGACACTGCAAAGGAGACAAGATTTAATATCATCAATCTGAAAATGTGCTCGTTGCTTTCTTGACTATTTGCTTAGAAGTCATTCACCAAATAATGAAATCAGTATTGCACATTAACATAGAAAAAGATGATTCTGTACCTGATTAACTGGAATTGTTTATCTTTTATTATACTTGCATCAGCAATAACTAAGCTTGCTGCTTTAAATACCTGTAAGAAAAAGGGTAACCAGTTGACATAGAAGTGGGTGAAGAGATGTCTTACACATTTGCAATATGACAACAACAAGCACATTCAAAAGTATCTAGCTAAACTCCTGTCTTTTACACTTCACCTCACAAGTTCGTGCCAATCCTGCAAGATTAGGAATACGTCCTAGCAAAGATGCAACAACAATCAAGTCCTGCCGCCCCCCTGTCATTTTGTCCATTTCTTTTATTCGTAACTCTATCGCTGACATCAGCAGTTGATCTTCAATCTCAATTTCTGCAAGAGGCAAAAGCAACTGACTACTCACGGAGTTCAAAAGGAAAAATGTACTGGTACTTTTACCTACTAGTCAATGATATTTATGGAAACAACATAGGTAATCATATATAGCCCACTGGAATCAGGCTCCCTTTCATAAAGCCAATCTCATGAAAATGACAAAAAGAGAGATGATTTTGATTAACATCCTTTAGACTAGCTTGGCCTTTAGTACCCTAACAAAGAGAAAGCAAACAAAGATCACTAGGAAATTAAAATCCTGAAGTTATTTAGACATTTGTTTCAATATGATTTTAGATTAACAATAAAGTCTCCCAACTTAGTTTGATTGTCATGATTTAGGATTTGATGAAAGAAATTGTGATTACAGATATCACTATAAGCACATCTAATGTTGTATAAAAGGCATTTTAAAAGAAAAGGAACTTTCTCTTCAATCGCCTCTAAATTGCATAGATAATAGGTTCTCTTTTACAAAGGATTTTTTTGGACAAGTCTGTTTGCTATTATTTATATGAAGCTCATGCAACTTAGTTCTCAGCTTAGAAATCATCAATTTTTCCTTGAGACTTGCAACTCTATTAGGGTTGGAAGGATGACCTAATCATGGGATATTTCTTTCCTCTATAAAATGTAGAGGGGAAATTCACAATATATAGCTTGTTACCCATCAATATGATGTAGATTTCTAGCCAACACTGAGTAGCCTCTTAGATCCTTCTTGTTCCTCATATGCTTAGCTTATTTACCCAATCAACATACTCATCTGGCGATGGTGGCTCAACACACATGACACACTCTAGTCATTGTTTCATACAAAGTGTTTACAATTGATGTATTGGGCATCTGAGTAAGGATCACGAGTTAAGGTCAAAAAATGACTCATGATTCTTGGAAGTTATGCTTGTTTCTTTATTTCACCTTGGTAGTTAAGAATTCCTTATAATCAAGTATGGCCATCCCGTGGCTCCTCTTTCATGACCTAGTAGAGGCACAAATAGGAGACCTTGATAGAGATAGTGTGTTCAAACTTCATATTCTTCCAAACTTAACAATTGTCACTCACTCCTTCTCTATTGTCCTTACTTTTGAGTTGGTTGTTATCAGTTTCTCATATTGATTCTTTACTTGTCTCATCCAATGAGAATAAGGGGCCTTGAAATGCACAAAGATTGATGCAGTTGCAAGAAACAATAAATGAGCATGTGCCAACTGCTAAAGTGCAAGATATTGGCAAAGGACCAATTTTAGTTAAAATGCATGTTAGCTTGAGCTCCACCACCTCATGTGCTCATCGCCCCAATTCCATGCATATCATGATCTATCAAAGTAAAATGGACTTAAAAAAACATCCCAACCCCTATCAGCAATGAATTGCTCATACTAAAAGGGAGCAAATGTTGCAAGAAAGAATAAAAGTGTTAGTCAAGGTTGTCATTGATGTCAATATGGCATTATTTGAGATGGCAAATATTCTTGTGATGTCAATGAACCTCATGCAAGCCTTAGAGGTTTCCCTAACATTATGAAGATGTCAAACCACTAATGAAGAAGTCTGCTCTAAGATTCCCATGATGCCCTAAACATAATAGATTGATGTAAATCCTAAGTGCCAATCATGTGCCTATGATGACAAGCCCTCCTTGATTGATGCTCATAATGATCTAGCCTTTAAGTACCAATTACATGCCTAACATACAAGCCCTTGCCCTAAAAATATGATGTCCTTACCCTTTAAGGATACTGCATTTGATGATGACATGAATGGTGACACCTTTGATGATAAGCCTCATTCTAGCTCCATTAATATTACTCCCAATGTCTGTACAAAAATTCAAGAACAGTCACAAAGAAAAATCTTTTTTGACACCTCGGAGGCATCCTTTCACATTGGCTCCTTCACCATCTTGAAGAGGAATTTTTCCCCTTTCTAATGAGCCCTCATTTGCCCTCAAACTCCCAGTATTCGAAGAGAAAATGAATTTTTAAGATTGAGAAATATATATTTTTATTGTAAGCCGAGTTAAGTTAACATACATATGTCGGCTCTAATTCTCCAACAGTCACGTCCTCTCTTTAAAGGACGAAATCAATATAAATAAGGTTTCAGAATTCATTTCTTAGCATCCAACTCGGTGAAGAATTTAGAGAAGAGGCATAGAAGCAGAATAGAGGCCTAGAAGAATAAGGACAACACTGTTTCAGGCAATTTTCTGTGGAGTAAGCTTGGAGCTGTTAAGAGAAGTTCGAACTGTGGGCAGTTTCACCTCAGGCTTGGACAGCTACTTGTGGAGGACAGACCTCAGGCTCGGATCTGTGGATAAGAGGCTAGGAATAACAGCTCGGAACTGTAACCAGTCACCTTGATAGTTCTGTTTTAAGGGCTCAGACAGCTACCTGTGGAGGGATACGTCTAAAATCCGCGGGGGCATTCTTCCAGACTGGCCTACTCATTTTTGAAGCTCAGTTTTGGTGAACTGGACTAGCTCGGTGTAGTATCTCAGTGGAAAACTCGGATTACAGATCAGTGATGGGCTTAGTTCTGTGATCATACCCTCAAAATAGTGGACAATCTACCTGTGTAATATCTAGCCTTTGGAGAGATTACAATTCGGTTGATGAACAGTCATTTGCATAGAGCCTCAGACTAGTTAGAAACTTAGTGTTGTTGGACAGTAAGAGCTACAACAACCCATGGAAACATTTGTGGAGGCTCGGACCAGACCTACAAGTGCCTCGGTCCTGTGGGTTGTTATACCCTTGGTAGCTTGGTTCTGACATGCTTGGACTGTCATCACAACTCATAAATTAGTGAGAATAGTTACCAAATTGTTGACCAGTAAAGGACTGTGTTGTTGTAGCTACAAAAGCTCGTTTGGAGGAGTGAAATATTTGAAAAGTGAATAATACACTTTGGATCCTTAAGTACAGTGAGCTCGGATATGACAGTCTTGTGGTTTGACACACCAAATCTATGAAGGCTCGATGAAAGCTTGCATTTCTGTGAAAGCAACAACAGTCAAGGCTTGAAGCCTTAACTAAAACATTTGAACAGTCACATATTTGAATAATTACACATTTGGATGCATTACAGTCAGTTGAACAATTACACTTCATAGAGTTGGACAGTCACATATTTGGGAGCGTTTGGAACCTTGAACAAAGGAGTATTTGGAGTTTGTGCTTGCAGCTTTGAAGATTGTTTATTGTAGATTATTGTAGCAGCTTATTGAATACTCTTGAAGAGTATATTGGGGTAGACTATTGAAGATGTTTCTTGGGACAACTGATTGAAGACATCTTTAGGTATCACCAAGCATTAATTGACGTCTTGGAGACACCCTTGGAGATCATGATGCATTGAAGCCATCATGAGGTGACCTTTGGAGATCTTTGTTTTGGATAATATGAAGAGCAGTGGTGACACCTTCTAAGAAGACAAGGTTGTCATTGATGAATCAATATAGCTCCGGTAAAGGAATTCGGAATAAAAACAGAAAAACCAAATCTACTAATGCTTGATTATTGGATTAGAAAACAAAATGGACAATATGAAAATTGAAATAATGAATACTGTTAGTAAACAAATAGAATCTTTGAAGTTTCAACAGAAACTTGTATAAGAGCAAGAGATATTCTCTATTTTCTGTCCTAAACAATGTTGCACGAGGCAGGGATGAAATGGGGATGTTTTTTGGAAGCGGGGATGCGGAAACGTCATTTTCCAAAAATCTAGGAAGCGAAGCATCTGCTATATATATATATATATATATTTGCATTTATACTCAAAACAAACATCCCAAATACCAAATTAGTTGTAGAACACATGAAAACATGCATATTTTTGCATAAACCAAGATAGATATGGCATCCATGATTCCATTGTAGTTACTAGTATGTACATCAACCATCTATATTCTAGCAATGACAAATGTACATCAAATTTTTAAGCATATTATAAAACATAAAACATTAAAGCATATTATAAAACATAAAACATAGAGCATATTATGATTTATCTAGCAAGTGAGCAACTGTCAACATTTGTCATGTCCAAAATTCAAATAATAATGTTACAAAATATGTCATTGTGCACCGCCAGACAAAAAAGGTTCAAATTCACAAGCCTACAAGTCTAATGATTAATCTATGACAAAAGTAGTAAATTGTGAATATATCTACTAATCTCTCCTCCTTCCATCACGAAGAGAACGTGGCAGCAGGTCTCCACGTGGTGGCAATGAAGAAGATGCTGCCTGTGGAAGTTGTGGCAATGGCACTACAACTGATGAAGACGAACCCCCTGCTGTTGGTGTTGAACCATGGAACCTAGCAACCAAGGGACCAGATAGGGGTGGCATCTCAACACGATCATCATCATCCTGGAATCACTCAAAAAATTCATGCAAAAAAAAACACTAGTTAACAAAAAAATTAAAAACATGAGTTAGAGAAATGCTTTATAAGGAAAATTCATACCATAATGGACATACCTGGATAAGAGCATCTTCTAATTGCTCTAATCGCAACATTCCATCCTCCAAATTGGGCTCCTCTGGATTCTTGTCCCAAATCTTAAGGTCTTTATTAGTCTTTCCATCATCACAGTAATGGGACAACAATCGCAAGTTGTAATGAACATAAACCAAGCTCTTTGCCCGGTCTAAACTCAACCTGTTCCTTTTAACATTGTGGATGAAAGAATAAGAGCTCCAACACCTCTTTGCAGAATAAGTGTTTACCACCTGTGATAGCACCCACAATGCCAAAGTCTATAGAAGTGGAGTAGCCCCTCCATGCATGTTCCACCACTCAAGAGAAGAAAAAGTCTCTCGATCTCTAATTGCATGCATGCTCCCAAATGGACCAGTGTTAAGCGTGTAGTTGCTCAATTGTCTCCGTACCATGGTAGCCTCCTCCTCATCAGGGATTAATTTACTCAATGCAATCATATATTTGATCTTGGTGTGGTTTTCTCCTGCTTCCCCCCCCCCCCAAGGTGTTGGTGTTGAAAGCCATGATGGATGATAGTATTTAGGTGTCAAAACATATGCTAATGCATGCAATGGAACATTTAGCATTTCCCATCGGTTTTCCACCTCTGCACGAATATAATTGTACAAGGTGATATCTCTAGGCTCAACAATGTCTTTAATCTGCCCCAACATGATATCCATTTGCTCATACACCTCCCCAATTATTGGTTGATATGAATCTCCAAAATTGATCACGTAATAAATTGGTTTGGTGAATTGCAAAACATATTTAACCTGTGACCAAAAGTATATGTCAAGAATAGTGCCCTTGGCTGCATTAGCACCATCTCTATCAGTGTTAATTCCATCCCATGTTTCAGCACACATCATATTAGTTAAAGCTTGTCTCACCTTCACTAGCTACCTGAAGGTGACATAATACCTAGCAAATCTTGTCTTTGCAAGTTTAAGCAACTGCAACTTGGAGTAAGAAACATAGAAGTAGTTTACCCTTGGATGCCCTATGATGAATTTAATGAGTTGCTTCCCTCTCCTGTAAAGCTCATTAATCCACCCACATTCTTTATGCTTCACAATATCATGCATCAAAAGGTTCAATGTGTGAACCAGGCACCCAGACAAAAAGATGTGTGGATGAGTATGCTCAATAATTTTTCCTACTGCATTACAATTTGTAGCGTTATCTGTGATCACTTGAACCACATTATTTGGACCACCATCTTTGATTGATTGCAATAGAGATCTGCAATGTTTTGTGAAGATGCACTGATGGAGGAGGAGTCATGACATGTAATAAATACTGCACCACTAGCAGAAACACCAAGAACATTTATCAAATGTTGGTTTCTAATATTTTTCCACCCATCTGATACAATGGATACCCCAGAATCTACCCACTCATTTGTAAAACATGTCAAAACTCTTTGAACCTTAGCGTTTTCTCTTTCTAATAATATTGTTCTAGCTTTCTCATAGTTGGGGAAATTTTATCCTTTTGGGACTTCATTGATGGCCTTTACCATTTCATGCCAATAGGGAGAGCGAAGCACATTGAATGGTACACTGCAAGCACAAAGAAATCAGACTATCTTTCTATCCACATCAACCCTCCTAGCAACATTAAGGAAATCCCCTATTGTTCTTTTACCTCTAGAGCTTCCAGAAGTACCATGAGGAGATGAGCTACCAAATCTAGAGGTTGCACTTGATTCAAAAAGAGTTTTTTGTTTCTTGCTTTTCTGTTGTGCAGCCTCGTCTATTTGGATGCATTTTCTTCTTTGTTCAAATGAAATGTTTGGGCAAATTTGTATCCCCATAGCACCCTTTTTATCATCACTGTCCAACACCCCACAAAGATGCCTCCTCACACGGGTATATGAACCACTAAATGGTTTTCCTCCATGAAAACCATGAGGGCACAAATATTTGCAGCTTCCACAACCCTTTCCCCCTTCAAGTTTGGTCACATAGTTCCACAAGGGTGTTAATGTAGCTTTCCCCTCTAGTGTTTCAGTTTCCCCTTCAAGTTCAACTTTATCCCCTTCCTCTTCAAACCCTTCCTCCTCATCATACATTAGGTCACTCATATTGGGATCACTGTCCTCTTATGCTTCTTCCCTTCTATTCCTACTCCCCCTTGCCATCATTAAAACCAAAAGTGGAATCATTATGATACATAGAAGCCAAAAGAACACCATCTTGGAATATGAATATAGGTGGTGTACAACCTGCAAGTAAAGGAGCAAGTAGAAACAATGGGAAAGAGTAGGAGAGGGAGGAGAAAAGTACAAAAAAATGTCAAAAAAATAAGGGAGTTTGGGGTTTGCACTTACCTCTTTAGCTCTTGTAGATGAAGTCTTTCAAGCTCCTGCTCCAAGCTCCTCCAAGCTCTCCTCTCTTCTCCTCTCCTGTATTCCCTTCTCCAACTCTCATAAACTCAAAGTGAGTAAATGAGGGATGAATGGGGCTTAATTCCCTTCATTCCTCACCCTAACCCAAGGTGGACCCACCCCCAACAAGAAAACTCACAAAAAAATAAAAAAAATTAAAAAAACAGACTTTTTTAGGCCGCGCGGTGGAAAATTTGGAAGTGTGTATAGAATCGTACGCGTTCTATACGATTCGGCCCCCGAAGTGTCGCGCTTCGTATGGCCGAAGCGTCGTATGAAACGCACTTCGGAAAAATTGAAACGTGCTTCAGACGCATGCTTCCGAAATTTCCAAGAAGCGTGTTCATCAGTCTGAAACACGTTTCAGTTTTTTTGAAGCGCGTTTCGGGAGGCACTCCCCCATGCATCCGTACGGATTGCGTTTCGGGGTTTAGATCCAAGGGGGGACATTTCTTGCAACACTGGTCCTAAACATAGAAGAAAATATCCTTTAAGAGAATGTCCTCTAGATATTAAAGAAACTAATAAATGTGCAATTTGTGCAGATAACCATGCTATGGAGAAATGTCCCTCTATACCTAGGCTAAAAGCTGTATTTGAGGGGGGACAACCTGAAGCCGAATCATTGCATACGATGGGAGCAAGAAGGAATTGGCCTCAGGTAAGTGCAGGTATGGTTCCTAAATCTCCACCACATTTTTTTGGTTATAATGCACATTCATATTCCTATCCTAACACTGCTCACTCTCAACATTGGCAGTAGGGGAATCAATATCAATATGGACAACCCTCCCAATCTTGGCAACAAGGGTGGAGAGGGCCAAACCATTCATATCATCCACATAATTCCTATCATGCACCTATGCAATCATACCATCCTACATATGCACTTTACACAATGCCTCAACCATCATTGTCTCAGCTGAGTCAACCTATGCCACCATTACTGTTACCTCCACCGTTTCGACCTTCTCAACTACCTGCTCAACCTATACCCAACCCCAATAATAAAGCAGTACAAATGATACATTCTATGACCCCTCTTTCTTCATCCGGGTTTTAGACTATGCTAGTTGGAGTCAATCATCTCCAATTGAGATCAGGGAAGGATCTATGTTGATATATGATATGCCTCCTAGTTCTTCACGGTTTGAGAGTTATTTGTGTTTGAAGCTAGTAACCCCAGTTAGTGGGCTAAAACCCTATGGGGTTGTGGATGGCACTCATAATTGGTTGTGGTCATTGAATAGTCAATAATTAATAATATTTTTTTGCTACTAAAATCCCTCCAACGTTCACTTGTTGAGGACCCTCTCAACTCAAGACATTAATATAAATAAAGACCCTCATATCCTCCTCTAGTAGGGATTTTGTGGCTTCAAACAGGTCATCATGGCATTTTCGTGATAACTTTTTTACTGCGAAGCTTTAGAAGCTGAAAGTAAAATCCATTTGAGTTGAAATCTTGATGAACCTCGTGACCAATTTTCAGATCTTGGTTCGCGATATTTTCGGAGATATGATCTAAGGAAGTTAGGGTTTTTGTAGGCTCCCGAATTCCATGTCAAACAGGTGACATAGGAAAAATCGTCATAACTTTCTCTCTGAGCATTAGATTCAAATTTTGTAAATAGTCACAAAAAGAGGATAGACTGTAGTTTGTTGAGTAGCATTTTCAGGGCCGAAGGTCGCAACAGTGACACGTGGCACTTCGTACAAGTTCGCTCTCCTGAACCATGCTATAATCAAGTCATCATGGGAGATCGAGCATAACTCTTTCTTGAAGAATCCAATCTTGATCAGACTTGTGGGGTTGCAAAGAGGATTAGAGGGCTACCACAGGATGAAATTTCAAACCCTAGAGATCCCAAATTACATAGATACAACAGATTCAATATTGAGCTCCTAGAAGGCAAGAAAGGGCATGCATTCAAGGATCATTGCAGTAAGGACCACACATCAACAGTTAAGGGTAAGTCTCCTACAACAAGGTATGTACGATTAGTGTTTACATTTGAATTTTGAGTATCATCTCTGACATATGTTTTTGCAGGACAATGTAAGTATATATAGGGTCTCGATTATATCTCTATGTCTCTATATGTCACAGTTAGTTTTGATACCACATTTCGGATGTCCTATTCTTGATACTACACATTTGATTCTACACCAAGTCTGTTAAATCTATATGATGTTATAAGTTCATGTTACTTTTCTTGTCATAGTTGATAGAATTGTCTTTGTTGTACTTAGAACTTGGTTCATCACAAGTCTAGGGTTTGTCATCAGTTTCTATTGTATATATCTTGAGGTCAGTTTTGGATATATTCTTGCATAGAGTCCAGACCTATATCAAGAGTGGGAGTCTTTGTCTACTGCTACAACAAGTCAATAGCAAAAGTGACAAGAACATTTCAGGGACGCATTGTAATTTTAATTTGTATTTATTCATTATTATGCACTTACATGTGTTTTGCAGGTAGGGGTAAGTTGAAGGGTATTTTGTTTTTCCTTTTGAGATTGGGTTTCGCTGGGCAAATTTGCATGTAGGTAGAAGAAGATTCAAGGACAGCATCAAACGAGCATTCAAGAGGTGAAGTATCAAATCAAAGGAAGCATTGTAGCAGGACATCCTTTAAAGACATGACAACCATCCGTATATTGTGAAGAAGTGTCAAGGCCAAGAGTCATCATTGTAAAGTTGTAAAAGAGTCATTTGTAAAAGTGTCATCATTGGAAGAGTCATTATTGTAAAAGAATCAATTTGCCTAGAGTCGAAAAGGCATTGTTGGGAGGTATAGGAGTCTCTGTTGGGATCAATGTTTTAAGACTCCGACTCAGCCGAGGGTTGACTCCGACTCAGACTCGGACTCGGTATCGACTCGGCCGGCTCGATTTCAGTGATTCGGTGGTTGTAAAAAATACATTAAATATTTATTTTCTTTTATAAAAAAACATAATTTTAAATATTTTCATTCATGTTTCCAAACACACAACATTATAATATAGATGGAAGACAACATATGATCAAAGTAGGCTCATGAATATATCCATTATATCAAAATGTCAGGCAGTGCATTGTCCAATGGCAATACATATATGATCAAAGATTCAAAACAAAAAACACATAACCAAGGAGGCTAGAAATGGCCTCTACAACAAAAGTAAATTGTGACCAGACTCCAGTACTACTGGCTAGTAGCTACTACCAGAGGAGCCAAGATCATGTCGATCAATCTTTGGATCATCATCAGAGTCGAACAGGGGGCCCCATGGCTCCTCATCATCATCATCATCTCCAACTGCAATTGTAGAAGTGGTACCACTAGCAGGCTGTGCAACTGCAGAAGATCCAAGCTGAGATAGAGAAGATATGCAGTTGCGCTTCTGTCGTGGCTGAGCAGAGGAAGTGCCTACAACTGGAGTCCTTGCTAGTTGTGAGACTGAGGCTAGTAGTATAGGTGGATCGGGATCTGCATTCAACTAAACATCATGTTCGAGTGATGCCTCCATATCTAAATCTAAATCGAGATCCTCATCAGGATCAAACTCTGCTGGATGACTCTCCACTACCTAATCTGATGTTGGATCAATGTCTTCCAACATAATGGGATCTAAATCAGGTCTTTTGTTCAGCAATTGGTTTCGTCTGAGCCGGAGGTTGTATTGGACATAGACTAGATCATTTAACTGTTTCTGATCCAAACGGTTTCTCTTCTTTGTGTGAATCCTCTCAAAGACAGACCAATTGCGCTCACACCCAGTAGCATTGCAAGTTTGACTCAAAATACAAATTGCAAACTTTTGCAATTCAGGACAATGGCCACCAAAAGCCTCCCACCATTGTGCTGCAAAAAACATAGGAGTGTAATGAGCTAGCTCAACAAAATTAAAAATTATATCCAACTTTCAAATTATAAACGATTTAACAAAATTAAAAAAAAAAAGGTAAAACTATTAAGAATTTGAAAATTGAAATTTTTGTTTACCTGATTCATCTACTTCTCTTGCAATCTTTGCTAGGTTCTTCCCAAAGGTACCCGAGGCATTGCTGAAGGTCGTGACCTGTCGGTGTATCTCTAGCTAATCAGACTCCAATGGGATCATGCAATCAATGCAGTGAATCAATCCATCTCTGACCTCCCCCCTCAAAGCTCCTGACTCCTTAGCTTTATAATGATACCGTGGGTTCAAAAAATACCCAACTACATGTATAGGGCGATGGAGTTGATTGTTCCATCTTTCATCAGTGATTGCCCAAATGGGCCCATACTTAGCCACTCTATCCTTGTGTGCCCTCTTTATTTGCTCCTTTGCTTGATCCATAGCCTCATAAATGAAGCCCATAGCCAACCTTTCTCCATCCACCAATCGCAACACCTTAACCAATGGCTCAGCAAGCTTCACAATCTCTGTTGCCTTTCTCCAAAAGGTTTCTTCATGAACTTTCTTTTTCAATTCTTTGCCTTCCAGTTTGTGAGACCAATCGCTTTGATTCCATTCATCATTGGAAAACATCTTTTGCAAGTTTCTATTTTGGGAAAGCATGGATTGCAATGTCAAAAAATGAGTAGCAAATCTAATGATGGCAGGCCTAATAATATCTCTGCCCCCAGTGTGTTTCCTCATGAGGCTCAAAATCCATGAATGATTGTAGATAAATTTTGTTATGCTCTTGGCATGATCTACAGTGTTTTTGACCTAATCTATTTTAATTTTTTCCAATATCCTCAAGCATGAGGTCTATGCAGTGTGCAACACATGGGGTCCAAAAGATGGTCTTGTGTTTTTCCTCTAACAGTTTACCAGCAAGAACATAGGTAGAGGCATTATCTGTGATGACTTGAACAACATTAGCCACCCCCATCTCCTCAACAACCTGATCCAATAGCTGAAACAACAATTGCCCATCTTTTACCTTATCAGATGCATCAATTGATTTTAAAAACAAGGTTCCCCGTGGGCAAAAGACAAGAAAGTTTATGATGGTACGATTTATTTGATCAGTCCATCCATCCGACATGATGGTACACCCTGTTCTTGCCCATGATTCCTTGAAATCTTTCAAATACTCATTAATGGAGGCAATTTCTTTCTGCAAACGATACCCCCTTAGCTCATGCATAGTAGGGCCTTTGAAGCCTTTTCCAGCAGCATGTATGGCATCAAACATAGGTTCATAATATGGTGAACGGGAAGCATTGGAGGGGATATCGGCATCATACCACCATCTAGCTATGTAATCACAAGCAGTCTCTCTCAATTCTTTCTTCCAATGGTCATCTAAAGTGGGCTGCATTTGACTTTTACTAGCTTGAGGACCATGTGCATCTGATGGAGAGGAGGGAGTGAAATAACTTTTGATAGTCATATCACCCTTTTTCATTCTACCCTTTCCCTTATCTTGAACAAAACCAAAAGGAGGAACATATCGGAAAGGGTTGGATGCATCGGTATGAGGGATAGAGGAAGAACCCTCAAAATCATAATGGGGGTTGGTAGCCATCATTTATTGTATCTCCCTCTTCCTCCCATTTTCAGCCTCTAACTCTTTTTGCCTAGCCTTATCTTCTTTAAACTTCTCAAAGCTGGCTAACAATTGCTTCCTAATCTCCCCAATTTCTAGTGAGGTACATGGAGTAATTTGGCCTCTAATCCCCACCAAGTGTTGTTTCAGTTTATTAATGCCCCCAAGACCTTCCTTAATTTTCCTTTGGCAAAATTTGCAATGCATTTGACTATCAACCATTTCAACATATGCCCAAGGTGGAGATCTCACTCTAGGTGCCATTTTTTTACTAAGAAATAAAAGCAAACAATCTAAAAATGAAAAAAAAAACATTGATTCAATGTTCATTTCTTTCACAAAAAACACTCTCTAGGCTTTCTAGATATGCACCTAAAATTTAATAAGCAAAAACAGATTTGTACAAGTGAAAAAAATACCTTTAGGCACAAACTGCCTCCTCAAGCTTGCTAGTTGCTCCAAGAAATCAACTCCTCAATGCTGCTCCAAATGGCTGTCCAAGAAGCTCTTCACTCTAGCTACAATGCTTGCCCAAGACTCCTTACTGCTGCTCCAAAAACAAACTCAAGAACTGCTCACTAACTCTCACTGAAGTTCTCACTCAAATGCATGAGATGGCTGAGAGAATGAGAGCATTTGAGTGGGTTAAATAGGGTTTGGAAGAGGGGAATGGACCCCAAATAGCACTTAACCAATTTATAAAACACCTTGGAGTCCCCAACACTCAGCTAAATGTTAAAAATAAAAATAAAAATATAAAAAATCGCAGTTTTTTTTGGGTTACAAGCCACATTGATTGACTCGACCAAGTAGATGCGAATCCGGCCGGGTTGACCGAGTCATGCAATAACTCAGTCGTGTCATTCATGACTCGGCCTCCCAAACCGGTTAATTTGTCGGCTTGAAAAAAAAATTCGGCTTGGACCAACTCGGTCGAGTCGGATTCGAGCCGGCCGGATCTTAAAACAAGGGTTGGGATGATGTCATGGTTGGGTTGCAGGTCATAGTGTGATTGGGTGTTGGGTCAAAATCATTGTAAATCATATTGTATCGTGGATCATTGTCCCTGGTATGGGAATCCACACTCTTGTCTCATTTCAGTCATTATAGGGTGGCAGGGAGGTGTTAGGCAGGTGCATGAAGTCGCCTATCGATTGGAGCCTGTGAACACATCAGGGTGGTAGGTTGGTCTAGGGTGTTGGGGAATCCATTCAGTTGATTACTGAAGAAACTAGCGTGTTGGGACGTCCTTCCAGTGGGAGCTGAGAAGAATTCTTTTCTATAATTCTAGGAAGTTGTTGCTTTCATTTCAGTTGGGGCTGAAGATTAAAGAATTTATTAGAAAAGTGTTCGGTGGTTTTTGACCCGAAGGGGGTTTTCTACCTAAAATTTTTTGTGCCTACTACATTCTTTTATTTACTGTTATTACTGCATAAACATTAACAATAATTGAATATTAACTAATACTCTGAAAAAAATTAAAAGTGCTAATTGCTAAGGAATACTGGTTCACCCCCCCTCTCAGTGTTTTCCAACAAAAACGAATGGTGAAATGCTCTCACCCTGTTACTGGGAGAATCTGAGTTGATCACGCTGAACTGGAGCCTTTGCATACCCTCTGGCAGAACTGCATAAGCCCCACATAGTGCCTCCGTCACCCCTGCTGGGTAGCACGTTGCTCCTTCTTTGAACCCTCTGCTGGCTGGAAAAACTGAATCTCTGCCTCCCGGTCTGCCAACCCGGCTCTTAGCTTCTGAAACTCGATTTCCTCAGCAAGAATTTGATCTCCCTCTATGGCCTGCGCTGCCACTGCATTAGCTCTGGGTGGGCCAGAGTCTGCCTCTCTCTGGACGTCGTTCTTCCCTCTCTACCTTGTACTCTCCCACCCAGGAAAACTTCCTTCTTCTGGATACTATCTCTGCCCCTCGCTGCAAGAGATCTCTTCCATCACTCCTCTAGCAACTGTTGCACTGCCCTCTCTAAGAAATTCGATCTTCTTGATCTCTCTGTGTGTGTCTTCTAAGTGACCCTCAAGCTTCCTTAAATAATCTCCTCGTTCACATTCAATGGCCCAGATTAGAAGCTGATCAATGGCTAAGATCATTTATGATTTATCCTCATCTTCTTCTAGAAGTTACACCCACAGTTAGATTAATACCCATTAACTATTTTATTTTCGTAAGTTTAGACTTCGGGTCCCATTCAAAATAATTAATCATTTTAATGAAACTACTTGTGGAGGGAATCTCTTTCTGGGTTCTTTGGAATACATGTGCCTAAGCCTCCCTGCAAAATTTGAGACTTAGAGCACATTTGATGCTACTAGAAATCAACACTCCCTCTTAGCGAGGAATGCGCTCTAGCAATGCAACCTGCTGAAACATCACTCTGTTCTGTAACATCTCCTTTTGCATTGTTGATGTCTAGCATGTTGTCCATCAATTGTTGCACAAATGCTACAACTCTATTGTTGCTGACCTTGCCACTATCAACACTGCATCCGTACAGCAACTCCCTCTGAATTTTTGCATCTGTGTTGTTGTTGGCACTGGCACTGCAAACTGCTCCCAAATTACTCAACTAATTGTGTTCAGTATGATACCATGTAAATGCTAGAACTTGACTATTGCTAGTCTCTATGTGGACCCTCTGAACTTTCAGCATTGTTGCTGACCTCTGCTTTGTGTCATCTCCATTATTGCCAACTCTTCTTTGCGTTGTTCAGTCTTTGGCATTCCTAGCCACTGCAACTGTCTCTCTGACACTCTTCAGCACCATCCGTCGCTAGTCCATCCTACTACCACAAAACTGGGCTCCTGTAGCAAGGTTTTGATTCAAGAGGTGGGCTCCTCAATGATCCTGCCCATGTGTAGCTCTTTCGAACTACAACTCCAAATCAACCCACCTCCCTCTTGGAGGTATCTCAGCTGTCATGGAAAACTCCTTGATCTTTGCCAGTGCAACCTGTGGATCGTACTTTTCATCTTTGTCCTTCTTCCTGAGAGGACATTGTGTTGCATAATGACCCATTTCACCAAACCTTAAGCACTTTATCTTCGAGATGTCCTTCTTACATCTCCGCTGCCCCTTTGATGCAAGAGTTGCATTCTCATTCTCATCTTTGGGCTTCAACCCACTGTTGCTACTTCTGTTAAGTTTACACTTGACCAAGTCTCTCCTCAGCTTCTTTTGCTTGAGAGCTGCCCACATCTCATCCCAATTTGGCAAAGTCACCCTGCCCAGGATACTCTGGACAAAAACTTGCCACTCATTTCAGATAGAATTGAGGGCCAGTCTAACCACCTTGGAATCTTAAGATGTGGACCCCACAGCTAATAACTCATCTCGGGTCTCCTGAAGCTTTGTGAGGAATGAATCTACGTGCTCCCCCTTCTGCATCTGAGCAGATCTTAACTTCTGTTCTAAGTAAATCTTTTGTTTCTCAGAAGATCCCTGATACAGCGTAGACAACACATCCCACATCTCCTTAGAAGTCCCTCTAATAGTGATGTGACAGACTACATGATCCTTTATTTCGTCGAGTATCATATGGTTTGCCTTCACCATTTCTACCTTGTATTTCCAGGTCGCAACCCTCTCCAGGAGTACATAGACAAGGCTTGCAGCAAGGGTTGCCCACTTATAGGGAGAGACGTAGGGATTCCTAGACATATCTAGTTGATTGGTTGGGTAGAGTTGCAGGAGTTAAGCATGGTACAACACATGGACCCGTACTATATATGGGTACACATGCATCTAATCCTTCCCATAGGATGGATTGGTGAGAAATCATGAGTTGGTATCCTATTGGTGGCATGATATTCTTAGTTAGGGGCATAATGCAGTAGGGACCCTCAGACATGAGTACTATGTGCTCCAGTTGGTGGAGGGAGGTGGGCCAACATCTTTCCAACACTTCAAGCCTACATCTACAAAGTGGGGCCGACCTTGGCCTATGCGAAGGGTTGGACTGGAGAAAGGTGATGACTTGGTATGTGATTAATAGAGCAGCATTCATAGTAGGAGCTATAGCACAGCAGTAGCCATGGACAGTTGATGCTTTTCCTTCGCAGCATTGGGATCCAGGAGGATTGGTTGATGACAGCTTCAGTCAGAGATTAGTTTAGGATTCGGGCATTAAGGGACCCATTCATGGTGTCTTGACACAGAGGCATAGAGTCACCCAGTGCTTTGTATGGGATCCGGGCATTGGGTCTTAGTGGCAGTGGGCCACCAGTCTTGTCCACAGGTTTGGATTGCTTGAGGGCAAGCAATCCTGGGGCGAGAGGATTTGTGTTGTTCATTTTCTGGTGTTCCTTATGGATGGACTTTCAAGGATGGACGCAGATAAGTCACAAGTGCAACTTTACTTCATTAGTGGGCCCAAGGGCTTTTGGAGATGTTTCATGGGGTTTTGAGGAGTTTCTATGGGATTTGATGGCATTCACTTGGCATATTCCATCATCTGCACAACTTTCCTTTTATACCCTTGCATTCTGACAACTTTCGAGAAATATAGTTATTTATGGGCCTAACACAATTAATTACACTTAAGGTGGCATTCCGAGAGGAATACTTGATGGAACACCTTAGTGTAATAGCTCATTGGAACCGGCACAAGAAGATCTATAGGATGGGTTGGTTAGAAATGATTTTCAGTTACCTAAGGAGGCAAGGTCAATTTACAATTTTACCACATTAAAAGAATATTTTAATTAAAGAGGGAAATGTGCTCACTGATTAAAATAATAATAAAATAGGAGGTTCTAGCACGGTCCATCAAATTTATAAAAGAGGAGGAGGTAGCCATTAGAGGACATCTGAGATTTAATCTTCTTGTATGAGAGGTGTGAGAACCCGGTTCTCTACTTCAGTAGCCCTAGGACGAAAACCCTCGGGTGATTCAGTGAGATTGGGCGAGTACGCATCTCCCCTTGGTGAATTCATCTAGAATTCACAAGAGAACTTAGAGGCTAAGTCACCTGACACGGGGATTCGGGACACGTAGGATTCGAGATTCGTGTTGTCGGATTCGGACACGCTGACCCCTCGGAACAGGACACGTTAGGATTTGTTATATATTATTTTATTAAAAATATATATATATATTAAAAATAAGATATTTCTTACACAATTTTTAACTAATGATACAAATTTATTGATTTCAAACATAGATCTTCATCTACAGTTATTAGCATGCATAGTACATACAAAATTCAAATAAATGTCAGTGGTACTGGTCACATAAATGATAAATCTATTAAAAATTTAAATCATGATTCATAATTCATAACTGAAAGACAACTTACAACTACAAGATAGTAAGATAAACACACTGACAATTGTAGTTTTCTCATTAAGTCATCAAATCAAAATATGTTACATAGGTAGTGTTGGTGCAATGCCAATGGCAAATAGAAATAGAAAATATAAAACAACTACAGGTATACAAGCCTCAAGGCATCAATCAGCATCAGAATCAACATCAATGTCCTCATCATCATGGTCCCCACTGCTCTCCTCTGCATCCTCCTCCTCCCCTGTATCCATAGTTGCCTCTGCATCCGCTGGTGTGGAGGATGACCCCTCTACGTCATCAAATCTAACAGGCTCTAGCACTGGATAATTGAGATCCATGTTGGCCAATGCCAACTCAACACTAGTGTCCAGACCCATATCATCAGGGACAGTGTTACTTGGGAACAGGAGCGAAAGCGAGGAGAGGGAGCGAAAACGGGAGCGGGAGCGACATATTCAAAAGCTCCTGGTTTGGTGCTCTTGATTAAATACGAGGTTCATAGTTCATACCCTAATACATGACAAAATTCAATGGAAACATTGCAATCCCCCAATTCTAAAATCCTGAAAAACTGATAAGTCTGCTGGATTTTGAATGAAATCTAAAATTCTATTTTCTCCATATGAAATCCAATGAGGCCGGAACCACTCTCAAACATCCTGAGTAATTTCATGGTAATGTTAAAAATTTAAGTAAAAGTGACATTCTCCTTAATCTTCATTTTTCATCCTTTTGACATTACCATGAATAGCATATCAATACTAGGGCCTAGACTTGATCATGAAGCTGCCAAAACGCTTGCCAACAGCACAAATCACTTGCCAAATGAAAATATTAATGAGCAAACACGCCCTTTTCGTACCCCCATTGAGCTTAGCGAGCCCTGGAAACAGGACATGATTCCCAAAATCGCGACACGCTTTTGAAAATCGCGACACGACCTCAGATTCGACGAGTCAGAAAAGGACATGACATGTCATATGATTTGGACATGAATCCGGACCAAATCGTGTCGGATTCGTTGGATTCGGGATTCGAGGGGCCTCTAGGGCGAATCCGGTGACTTAGCTTAGCGGTGGTATTTCAGTTCAGTTTGGAAGGCCAGCACAATATTGGAGTAAATTCTTGAGGTCAGTTTTCCATCTCAGAGATTTTTTTGTATCAGCGTGTAAACCCCAGTTTTCTATTAGAATAAAATTTGAGATTGTTCCTGCTCATCTTGTTGTTAATTTGATGTATTCTATTGGTTATATTTTTAAATGGCAATGTTCTGTTAAATAAATGGTAATTTTTATGAAGTAATTTTGGTTGAGTTGGATTTCCGCAAAATATTCTGTTTGGATTATTACATAATATGAATAAGAGAATAAATATCATTTAAAAAATGACAATACTTGCATGATACATGAATCTCACAAATTTGCAAAACAAAGAAACTGAATAATGGAATCTTTACATGCACATTCTAAAGATTTGTGCAAACCTGCTAGTGTAAAACCATTCACATTTTTTCCAGACGTTGACAATTTGGTATTGATGCTTTCATCAAACCTATGAGAAAGGATTTTCTTCTGAAAATCCAGAGAATCGTCAATGGAGCCAGAGAACACATCCATTATGCAAGATGAATCACTACCAGTAGTTTTACTAAGCTTAGCATTTCCTTCCTGCATGTCTGAATATGCATTGTCACGGTTGGTCATGCTTCTAAGTTCTTCATTCTTAAGATTCACAGCATCTTCTTCCATGGCAACTCGCAGCTCCCCTCTGACCTCCTGAGAACAATATAATATATACACATTACCATATAACCACATGCCATGTAAAAAAGGTTGCACTGCGTAGGATGTACTAAATGAAATTACAGAAAAGAAAACACGTACATTGAGAAAGTCTATGACATGCTCTACAATAGAAACTGGAACACACTCAAAAGGGAGCTCCTGCACAGCAAGTAGAATATGTTCCTTTGGAATTTATATGATACTTGCAGTAATAAATGAGTGTCCAAAAAAAAATTATACTCTTATGGTTAACCAAACTTTGCAATGAACTACATACAATAGATGGGTCAGTATCGCCATTTTTGAAACAGAATATTCCCCGTGGTGTTGCTGAAGCAACAGGATCAAATAGATCCAAGTGTTTCTCCACCGAAGATCTCAACCTACAGAAACATAATGAACTATAAGATGAATCTTTGATTACATAGACTTTTTGTGAGAATTAATAAAGCTTCAGGAAGGAAACAAAAAGCACAGCACAACCTAGTCATCCGAAATGTAATGAAAAAGTTCCCTTCCATAGTTAAAGGTTTTTCTTGTTTGCTCGTATTACATAAAACTTCCTACAATTAAATTGTGAACATTAAAGCAAAGAGTATATTCCATATACTGACAAAATCATTACCACAAATTTTCAAAAATGAGACTAAACTCTGGCAGAGTAGAGAGAAATTCTGGATGCATGGTTTTCTTGTAGCGTTCAAAACAAAATCTCCAAGCAAAATTAGAAGGAATTTCACAAAAACACACAAAATATGGTTTCCAAGCTAAAAGAAAAGGAAAAAGAATAATTAAAATATAAACCTAACAGCTGCAGGTTTATGTAAGAGACTAAAGTCAAAAGAACAAGCCACATTAAGAGCAATCCATTCAGCATGATATAAAAATATATGAACCCCGCTTTTAATCTTGAAGTTTATTTTTACAAATGCCATATATTTTAATTATGAAGTTTATTTTGAACATATATATGACCATCCATTTTGGGGCTGTCACGTTTCCAACAGTACCCATTTCGGCAATTCCACATGTTTCAATGTTTCGTTCAACTTAGATTAAGGGTCAAGAGAAACCAACAATATCATTACTGGGCATTGAAATTTTAATATTTACAAAGTTTTAATCATCGACATTAAAAACTTTGAAATTTCAGGTCATCATTCATTTATAAGCCAGGATTTACTACCTTCAAGCCATTAAAATTTGAAAATAAAAAGTAGCATGCTAAAATGGTGCTCACTATATAAAGTCATTGTCTACAACAGAAAATGGATGAATAAACCTGCAAAAAAATGCACATGGAGAAAAAAATGGATACCAACAAGAAGAAAATCATGCTCACCATGTCAAATCATTGTGGTCACCTCAATAAGTGTTCAATGTCCTAGGTCGAAGTGCCCAATGGAGTCATCAATTGGAACTATATGTCCTCTCTAAATACCTAGAGAAGCATCATAAAATCCCTTGAGGGATGACAATTGTAGCTGGGAACAAATATCTAGCAACATACTCACAAAAACAATTGAGATCAACATCATAGCTGCACAAAGCCATAAGTGTATTAGAGTGGGCCATATTCATTCTAAAGGCATCAAAGTACATCTCACAAGCATCATCACAAATGTCTTCCTAGCTTATGATTTGTAAACAAGTTACCTTGCATAGCTATGGGAGGATTATTACAAGGCCCTATTACGTGCTTCCAACCCTAAGGGGAGGAACAGTTCCTAGGCCAACCCATCAAACAATAGGTATAAGAGATCAATGACATTATATGGGGTTTACTTCATGGAGGATGCCACTGCTTTGTGCTATGAAATGCATAACATCCTTGAGCATTATATTGAGATGACGGAAAAATCATGGGACTTGAGTTACCCCTTTTCCTCGACCTATTTTTACCACCCATTTTGTGCGCCTTTTTCATCATTATTTTTCATAGATAGCTTGGGTTACAAGCTTTCAATGATTCATCATTGATGCCCTTACAGATGAAGTCTTTCCTTGCTCATTGAGTTTGGGATATTCGAAATCCCTTCCATTTGGATAGATCATATTTTGGCCAGGAATTGGGTGAGAGCTAATGATAGGGGTAGAGCTCAAGCTAGGCTTTTGACCACGTGCTTTCATTTATCCCTTCCAATCTTCTACATTTTAACATATGGCTCATGATTTCTCCTTCTTTATGTTGCATCGACCTCTTAGGGCAAAGTTTCTAGGCCCCTACTCATCGATGAGGAAAACATGGAACAAATATTGGTGGAAATATAAATGAATCCAAAGATGAGCTCAAGCTAGGCTTTTGTCCACGCACTTTTATTTATCCCTTCCAATCTTCTATATTTTAACATATGGCTCATGATTTCTCCTTTCTTTATGTTGCATCGACCTCTTAGGGCAAAGTTTCTAGGCCCATACTCATCGATGAGGAAAACATGGAACTAATATTGGTGATAGATATAAATGAATCCGAAGATGAGCACAGGCTAGGCTTTTGTCCACGCACTTTTATTTATCCCGTCCAATCTTCTACAATTTAACATATGGCTCATGATTTCTCCTTTCTTTATGTTACATCGACCTCTTAGGGCAAAGTTTCTAGGCCCCTACTCATTGATGAGGAAAACATAGAACAAATATTGGTGATAGATATAAATGAATCCAAAGATGGATGTGGATACATGGAGATGGAAGGTTTTAAGTATGGATCACCATGGACACAAAACATCAATTACAACCTCCTATTTGTCCCCCTCAAGTTTAGAGTTAAACTTTCTACTACCTACACCTTACCCAAAGTGGATGCCAACTTTTACCATCAATTAGTTGGCAATGTTTTGTACTTAACTCATACTTTACCTAGCATCTCCTTTGTTTGTGGTGTTTTTGCTTGATACATGCAAAACTCACATGAAATCCATGGGGAAGAATCATGTAAATACTTCACTATATCCAGAGTACAATTCAATTTAACATACAACATAGTTCAAGGAGAACTATTCAGTTAGTTGGTTTTACATATTCTAATTGGTCTAGTGACCTTGATGATCAGAAATTTGTTATAGGTTATGTCTTCAACTTTTTATTCTAGATTTGTCTCTAAAGCTTGCAAGAAACAAAATTCCCTTTCCCTTTCTTCTATAGAAGTTGAGTATCGAACAATAATTCATGCAAATCAAGAAGTTCTTTGGCTTGAACAAATCCTTTCAGTGTCTGGATTCTACCAACAACATCCAATCACTCTCTGGTATGACAATGAAAGCGGCATTCAACTCATGAAGGAGCTCATTCAACATTAGTGTAGTAAAGATATTGAGTTACACATGCACCTAATTTAGAAGCTTCTTTAGAACTGCACCCTTCAAGAGCTCTATTGCCAAAAAAATAATCAAGTTGTTGACATTTTCACAAAGTCCCTCACAGATGCGAAATTTGTAAAATTTCAATCAATGTTAGGTGATCATATAATTGTCAGTAAGGTTGTAGGATAGGCTTTAATGCCTCCCCTCTCCTTTTGACACTGTAAATCCTTCAATCCCATCCCAAGTTGCTCTTTAGAGGAGATTTTAGCCCATTCAGACACTAGGAGTTGGTTAAGGTGAACTTGTCCAATGTAATATTATGTTAAAGTGTGCTTGTAGTGTGTTTCTTTTGTGTGGATTTGCACTTTATTAATCCAATAGTCACAATCACGTCCTACATATGATCGATCTAACAATTTAAACATCTCAATCTTAATGACACTTGACCTATGGCAAAACATGAAACCAATTCATGATCTCTAGTTAAAGAGCATGGAGGGTCATTTGTCGATGAACGTTATCAAGGAATGCTCATGTAATCTACTCTTTTTTGGCATTAAATATTGTCTCAAGTGGCCATGTTGGCTAAGGTTACATATTGACTCCTTTAACTATTTTAACCATGTAAATAATTTTTGCATTAATCTTTGATCCTAATACATGAAAACTTTGAGTGCTCGAAAGAATATATTGATTTCTAAAAGAGTGAACAAATAATCAATGAGAATGGTGTTACAATGAATGAATCCTGACTTAATATAGCCTAAGATACCCTTACAAATAGTCATGACCATTTATATGTGACTTTTTAATTAATATTCGTTATAATTAATTATTATTATTGTTGTTGTTGTTAGTTTCACTATTTATTTATTATTTATTTTCTATATATAGCAGATTTGTGTATGTGCTAGTCTTTAGATGTTTGACTTATGTAAATATGCATTGCTTTTCAAATAGAGTAGTAATTCGAACTAAACTAAACTCAAATAGATTGAAATGAACTGAAGTGAAACTCAAGCTGAACTCTCTCCTAGTTGTCATCGATCTTCCTAATGCCTAGGGAATGCTCTTATCAAGAAAGCGGTATGCTGCTATAGGTGGGCATTTGGAGATGGATGTATCTTATGCTACCATACCCACTGATAAATTTAGGAAAATTGTCCTCATACATGTAATTTTATTAATTAGATAAAAAAACATTACATAAGGAGTGAGAGGCTTAACATATATATAATCTCTTTAGCCTTACCTCAATATGCCATGTGTCATGTTACCCACCAAAAGTGGGTACCCCTATAAGAGCTTTTCTCCTATGCATCTTCTTCTACCCAACAACCAGCAGCCCCTAAGAACCACCCATAGCCGATGTGATGTGCCACCAACGAGGTTGATTTTGAGGCAGCCTGATCAATCCTTCTTGTTAAATCCTTCCACGCCAAGAAATTCCTCTGCCAATTAATTTTGCACCAAGCCCTAATTGACCCACTTATCCTTAAGGGGGTCGAATTTAAGAAGACAAAGAAGACGAAATTTAATTTATGTATAAAATTTAACTTGATCACCAACTAGACAAGGCTAGTGCCTAGTCCTTGGGTTGATGGAGTCTATGGATGCTTAAGATTAACTAGATCTTGCAAAGAATGATATTTTGATACCCTAAAAAGAAACCCCAACTATGTTCTTTGTGAGAGATCAAAGGCACTTGGGAGAGCTAAAACAAGAGTCCACCAAGGGGATTATCATTCATGTTCCACATATGAGTCATGCATACAATGAGGCTATCTAGATCAATGTTACGGGGGAGTCCTCCCCACCCCCCTCAACCCGCTCCCAAAGTGCGCTCCGAATGGAAGCGCTTAGGGGGTGACCCCGGGAGCGCGCTCCCAAAACACTCCTGTTTGGGAATGATTTTCAGGATCGTGCTCCCGCAAAAGAAAAATTGCTCACTAGCTTTTCTTCACAAAAAAAACTCTTGTAAAAATATGCGATAAAGCTAATGAGAAGGAAAAGGGTTGGAACAACAAATTTTACATGCTCCCATAGTAAAACAACCTACACTGGTTCATATACTTGTGTAAGAAATCTTCACAAGATTATGTCATGTGATGAAAATAAGATAGTATGAGTGAAAATTTGTGAGAGTAGATACAGAAAAATACCCATCCACAATACAATTCCCTCATACAAACGAAGGGTTGCCTTCCAGGGAAAAATCCCTAAATTAACGTAAAATCTATCATTAGATCTTTCGCCTAATGAACGGTCCCGATTAACTACAAAATTACAATATTTTACAAGGTAATTTTCTCAAAAATTTTGTTTCGAGGGCAATAAACCCCCACCATGGGGGGTCCAAAGGTTGTTGTCACCCTCCCTGCAACACTAGTGGGCTCCCCACACCCCCCCTTCAAGGACTAGGATCCAAACACGACCGAAACAAGACCTTTGAATTAGGCTCCACAACCAACATGATGAGAATTGAGATGTTGTAACTTGTGGACCTATGGCTGATCAACATTATAATTACAGATGATTGATTTTAGAGTTGTGGGGGAATGCTCCCCCCCCCCCCCTCGAACCCGCTCCCAATCCGCGCTCCGGACAGGAGCGGGTCGAGAGCGCACTCCCGATAAAAAAAATTTTGCTCCTTGCCAAAATCGGGAGCGAGTTTGGAAGCGTCATTCCTGGAGCGAAAGTTAAAGCTCCGGAGCGATCGCTCCCAAGCTTTTAATTTTCGCTCCGGGAGCATCGGGCGTGACGCTGGGAGCGATTCGCGTGATAAAATTTCCGTGGACGCGAAAAAAAATTTCATTTTAATTTTTTTTTTGTTTTAAAACGACTTGGGGGGGCAAAAAAATATTTCATTGTGACTGGAATGAGTTGAGGAGAGCAAAGGAGATTGAGCAAAGGAGCGAGGAGAAGCGAGGAGCGAGCGCCAAGGAGCAAGGAGCAAGCCTGCAAGGAGGTTAGTAACTTAGTAATTTAGTATTTTAAACCTTAGTTAGGTAGTAACTTAGTAATTTAGTTTAGTTTAGTTAGTTTAATTTAGTTTAGTTTAGTTTATTTAGTAAAAAAATCATGAATCTAAATAAATTAAATTGATTTTCTCATTCATATTCCCATTCCCATTCCCATTCCCATTAAATTTTGCAGATTCAAAAGCCTACAAATATCAAACATCATGGACCTGGCTATATTT